>CAXIVS010000543.1:0-79000 GCA_964035775.1 Osedax frankpressi | reverse complement strand
ACTAATAACAAGTTAGAAGACTAATAACAAGTTAGAAGACTAATAACAAGTTAGAAGACTAATAACAAGTTAGAAGACTAATAACAAGTTACAAGACTAATAACAAGTTACATGACTAATAACAAGTTAGAAGACTAATAACAAGTTACAAGACTAATAACAAGTTACAAGACTAATAACAAGTTAGAAAACTAATAACAAGTTACAAGACTAATAACAAGTTAGAAGACTAATAACAAGTTACAAGACTAATAACAAGTTAGAAGACTAATAACAAGTTAGAAGACTAATAACAAGTTAGAAGACTAATAACAAGTTACAAGACTAATAACAAGTTAGAAGACTAATAACAAGTTAGAAGACTAATAACAAGTTACAAGACTAATAACAAGTTAGAAGACTAATAACAAGTTACAAGACTAATAACAAGTTAGAAGACTAATAACAAGTTACAAGACTAATAACAAGTTAGAAGACTAATAACAAGTTACAAGACTAATGACAAGTTACAAGACTAATAACAAGTTAGAAGACTAATAACAAGTTAGAAGACTAATAACAAGTTAGAAGACTAATAACAAGTTAGAAGACTAATAACAAGTTACAAGACTAATAACAAGTTACAAGACTAATAACAAGTTAGAAGACTAATAACAAGTTAGAAGACTAATAACAAGTTAGAAGACTAATAACAAGTTACAAGACTAATAACAAGTTACAAGACTAATAACAAGTTACAAGACTAAAAACAAGTTAGAAGACTAATAACAAGTTACAAGACTAATAACAAGTTACAAGACTAATGACAAGTTACAAGACTAATAACAAGTTAGAAGACTAATAACAAGTTAGAAGACTAATAACAAGTTAGAAGACTAATAACAAGTTAGAAGACTAATAACAAGTTACAAGACTAATAACAAGTTAGAAGACTAATAACAAGTTACAAGACTAATAACAAGTTACAAGACTAATAACAAGTTAGAAGACTAATAACAAGTTACAAGACTAATAACAAGTTACATGACTAATAACAAGTTAGAAGACTAATAACAAGTTAGAAGACTAATAACAAGTTAGAAGACTAATAACAAGTTAGAAGACTAATAACAAGTTAGAAGACTAATAACAAGTTACAAGACTAATAACAAGTTAGAAGACTGATAACAAGTTACAAGACTAATAACAAGTTACAAGACTAATAACAAGTTACAAGACTAATAACAAGTTAGAAGACTAATAACAAGTTACAAGATTAATAACAAGTTAGAAGACTAATAACAAGTTACAAGACTAATAACAAGTTACAAGACTAATAACAAGTTACAAGACTAATAACAAGTTAGAAGACTAATAACAAGTTAGAAGACTAATAACAAGTTACAAGATTAATAACAAGTTAGAAGACTAATAACAAGTTACAAGACTAATAACAAGTTACAAGACTAATAACAAGTTACAAGACTAATAACAAGTTACAAGACTAATAACAAGTTAGAAGACTAATAACAAGTTACAAGACTAATAACAAGTTACAAGACTAATAACAAGTTACAAGACTAATAACAAGTTACAAGACTAATAACAAGTTAGAAGACTAATAACAAGTTAGAAGACTAATAACAAGTTAGAAGACTAATAACAAGTTACAAGACTAATAACAAGTTACAAGACTAATAACAAGTTAGAAGACTAATAACAAGTTACAAGACTAATAACAAGTTAGAAGACTAATAACAAGTTAGAAGACTAATAACAAGTTAGAAGACTAATAACAAGTTAGAAGACTAATAACAAGTTACAAGATTAATAACAAGTTAGAAGACTAATAACAAGTTACAAGACTAATAACAAGTTACAAGACTAATAACAAGTTAGAAGACTAATAACAAGTTAGAAGACTAATAACAAGTTACAAGACTAATAACAAGTTACAAGACTAATAACAAGTTAGAAGACTAATAACAAGTTAGAAGACTAATAACAAGTTAGAAGACTAATAACAAGTTACAAGACTAATAACAAGTTACAAGATTAATAACAAGTTAGAAGACTAATAACAAGTTACAAGACTAATAACAAGTTACAAGACTAATGACAAGTTAGAAGACTAATAACAAGTTACAAGACTAATAACAAGTTAGAAGACTAATAACAAGTTAGAAGACTAATAACAAGTTAGAAGACTAATAACAAGTTAGAAGACTAATAACAAGTTACAAGACTAATAACAAGTTACAAGACTAATAACAAGTTACAAGACTAATAACAAGTTACAAGACTAATAACAAGTTACAAGACTAATAACAAGTTACAAGACTAATAACAAGTTAAAAGACTAATAACAAGTTAGAAGACTAATAACAATTTACAAGACTAATAACAAGTTACAAGACTAATAACAAGTTACATGACTAATAACAAGTTAGAAGACTAATAACAAGTTAGAAGACTAATAACAAGTTAGAAGACTAATAACAAGTTAGAAGACTAATAACAAGTTAGAAGACTAATAACAAGTTACAAGACTAATAACAAGTTAGAAGACTAAGAACAAGTTACAAGACTAATAACAAGTTACAAGACTAATAACAAGTTACAAGACTAATAACAAGTTACAAGACTAATAATAAGTTAGAAGACTAATAACAAGTTACAAGACTAATAACAAGTTACAAGACTAATAACAAGTTAGAAGACTAATAACAAGTTAGAAGACTAATAACAAGTTACAAGACTAATGACAAGTTAGAAGACTAATAACAAGTTAGAAGACTAATAACAAGTTAGAAGACTAATAACAAGTTACAAGACTAATAACAAGTTACAAGACTAATAACAAGTTAGAAGACTAATAACAAGTTAGAAGACTAATAACAAGTTAGAAGACTAATAACAAGTTAGAAGACTAATAACAAGTTACAAGACTAATAACAAGTTAGAAGACTAATAACAAGTTAGAAGACTAATAACAAGTTAGAAGACTAATAACAAGTTACAAGACTAATAACAAGTTAGAAGACTAATAACAAGTTAGAAGACTAATAACAAGTTACAAGACTAATAACAAGTTAGAAGACTAATAACAAGTTAGAAGACTAATAACAAGTTAGAAGACTAATAACAAGTTAGAAGACTAATAACAAGTTAGAAGACTAATAACAAGTTACAAGACTAATAACAAGTTAGAAGACTAATAACAAGTTAGAAGACTAATAACAAGTTACAAGACTAATAACAAGTTACAAGACTAATAACAAGTTACAAGACTAATAACAAGTTAGAAGACTAATAACAAGTTACAAGACTAATAACAAGTTAGAAGACTAATAACAAGTTAGAAGACTAATAACAAGTTACAAGACTAATAACAAGTTAGAAGACTAATAACAAGTTAGAAGACTAATAACAAGTTAGAAGACTAATAACAAGTTAGAAGACTAATAACAAGTTAGAAGACTAATAACAAGTTACAAGACTAATAACAAGTTACAAGACTAATAACAAGTTAGAAGACTAATAACAAGTTAGAAGACTAATAACAAGTTAGAAGACTAATAACAAGTTAGAAGACTAATAACAAGTTAGAAGACTAATAACAAGTTACAAGACTAATAACAAGTTAGAAGACTAATAACAAGTTACAAGACTAATAACAAGTTAGAAGACTAATAACAAGTTAGAAGATTAATAACAAGTTAGAAGACTAATAACAAGTTACAAGACTAATAACAAGTTAGAGGACTAATAACAAGTTAGAAGACTAATAACAAGTTACAAGACTAATAACAAGTTACAAGACTAATAACAAGTTAGAAGACTAATAACAAGTTACAAGACTAATAACAAGTTAGAAGACTAATAACAAGTTACAAGACTAATAACAAGTTACAAGACTAATAACAAGTTAGAAGACTAATAACAAGTTACAAGACTAATAACAAGTTAGAAGACTAATAACAAGTTACAAGACTAATAACAAGTTACAAGACTAATAACAAGTTACAAGACTAATAACAAGTTAGAAGACTAATAACAAGTTACAAGACTAATAACAAGTTAGAAGACTAATAACAAGTTAGAAGACTAATAACAAGTTAGAAGACTAATAACAAGTTAGAAGACTAATAACAAGTTACAAGACTAATAACAAGTTACAAGACTAATAACAAGTTACAAGACTAATAACAAGTTAGAAGACTAATAACAAGTTAGAAGACTAATAACAAGTTACAAGACTAATAACAAGTTACAAGACTAATAACAAGTTACAAGATTAATAACAAGTTAGAAGACTAATAACAAGTTACAAGACTAATAACAAGTTAGAAGACTAATAACAAGTTAGAAGACTAATAACAAGTTACAAGACTAATAACAAGTTACAAGACTAATAACAAGTTACAAGACTAATAACAAGTTACAAGACTAATAACAAGTTAGAAGACTAATAACAAGTTAGAAGACTAATAACAAGTTACAAAACTAATAACAAGTTACATGACTAATAACAAGTTACAAGACTAATAACAAGTTTCAAGACTAATAACAAGTTACAAGACTAATAACAAGTTACAAGACTAATAACAAGTTACAAGACTAATAACAAGTTACAAGACTAATAACAAGTTAGAAGACTAATAACAAGTTAGAAGACTAATAACAAGTTACAAGATTAATAACAAGTTAGAAGACTAATAACAAGTTAGAAGACTAATAACAAGTTAGAAGACTAATAACAAGTTACAAGACTAATAACAAGTTACAAGACTAATAACAAGTTAGAAGACTAATAACAAGTTAGAAGACTAATAACAAGTTACAAGATTAATAACAAGTTAGAAGACTAATAACAAGTTAGAAGACTAATAACAAGTTAGAAGACTAATAACAAGTTAGAAGACTAATAACAAGTTACAAGACTAATAACAAGTTACAAGACTAATAACAAGTTAGAAGACTAATAACAAGTTAGAAGACTAATAACAAGTTAGAAGACTAATAACAAGTTACAAGACTAATAACAAGTTACAAGACTAATAACAAGTTACAAGATTAATAACAAGTTAGAAGACTAATAACAAGTTAGAAGACTAATAACAAGTTAGAAGACTAATAACAAGTTACAAGACTAATAACAAGTTACAAGACTAATAACAAGTTAGAAGACTAATAACAAGTTAGAAGACTAATAACAAGTTAGAAGACTAATAACAAGTTACAAGACTAATAACAAGTTACAAGACTAATAACAAGTTAGAAGACTAATAACAAGTTAGAAGACTAATAACAAGTTAGAAGACTAATAACAAGTTACAAGACTAATAACAAGTTAGAAGACTAATAACAAGTTAGAAGACTAATAACAAGTTAGAAGACTAATAACAAGTTAGAAGACTAATAACAAGTTAGAAGACTAATAACAAGTTAGAAGACTAATAACAAGTTACAAGACTAATAACAAGTTACAAGACTAATAACAAGTTAGAAGACTAATAACAAGTTAGAAGACTAATAACAAGTTAGAAGACTAATAACAAGTTAGAAGACTAATAACAAGTTAGAAGACTAATAACAAGTTAGAAGACTAATAACAAGTTAGAAGACTAATAACAAGTTACAAGACTAATAACAAGTTACAAGACTAATAACAAGTTAGAAGACTAATAACAAGTTAGAAGACTAATAACAAGTTAGAAGACTAATAACAAGTTAGAAGACTAATAACAAGTTAGAAGACTAATAACAAGTTAGAAGACTAATAACAAGTTACAAGACTAATAACAAGTTACAAGACTAATAACAAGTTACAAGACTAATAACAAGTTACAAGACTAATAACAAGTTAGAAGACTAATAACAAGTTAGAAGACTAATAACAAGTTAGAAGACTAATAACAAGTTACAAGACTAATAACAAGTTACAAGACTAATAACAAGTTACAAGATTAATAACAAGTTAGAAGACTAATAACAAGTTAGAAGACTAATAACAAGTTACAAGACTAATAACAAGTTACAAGACTAATAACAAGTTAGAAGACTAATAACAAGTTAGAAGACTAATAACAAGTTACAAGACTAATAACAAGTTAGAAGACTAATAACAAGTTACAAGACTAATAACAAGTTACAAGACTGATAACAAGTTACAAGACTAATAACAAGTTACAAGACTAATAACAAGTTACAAGACTGATAACAAGTTACAAGACTAATAACAAGTTACAAGACTAATAACAAGTTACAAGACTAATAACAAGTTACAAGACTAATAACAAGTTACAAGACTGATAACAAGTTACAAGACTAATAACAAGTTACAAGACTAATAACAAGTTACAAGACTAATAACAAGTTACAAGACTAATAACAAGTTACAAGACTAATAACAAGTTACAAGACTAATAACAAGTTAGAAGACTAATAACAAGTTACAAGACTAATAACAAGTTACAAGACTAATAACAAGTTACAAGACTAATAACAAGTTACAAGACTAATAACAAGTTAGAAGACTAATAACAAGTTACAAGACTAATAACAAGTTACATGACTAATAACAAGTTAGAAGACTAATAACAAGTTAGAAGACTAATAACAAGTTAGAAGACTAATAACAAGTTAGAAGACTAATAACAAGTTAGAAGACTAATAACAAGTTACAAGACTAATAACAAGTTACAAGACTAATAACAAGTTAGAAGACTAATAACAAGTTACAAGACTAATAACAAGTTACAAGACTAATAACAAGTTACAAGACTAATAACAAGTTACAAGACTAATAACAAGTTACAAGACTAATAACAAGTTACAAGACTAATAACAAGTTAGAAGACTAATAACAAGTTAGAAGACTAATAACAAGTTACAAGACTAATAACAAGTTACAAGACTAATAACAAGTTACATGACTAATAACAAGTTAGAAGACTAATAACAAGTTAGAAGACTAATAACAAGTTACAAGACTAATAACAAGTTAGAAGACTAATAACAAGTTAGAAGACTAATAACAAGTTAGAAGACTAATAACAAGTTAGAAGACTAATAACAAGTTAGAAGACTAATAACAAGTTAGAAGACTAATAACAAGTTACAAGACTAATAACAAGTTACAAGACTAATAACAAGTTAGAAGACTAATAACAAGTTACAAGACTAATAACAAGTTAGAAGACTAATAACAAGTTACAAGACTAATAACAAGTTAGAAGACTAATAACAAGTTACAAGACTAATAACAAGTTACAAGACTAATAACAAGTTAGAAGACTAATAACAAGTTACAAGACTAATAACAAGTTACAAGACTAATAACAAGTTAGAAGACTAATAACAAGTTAGAAGACTAATAACAAGTTACAAGACTAATAACAAGTTAGAAGACTAATAACAAGTTAGAAGACTAATAACAAGTTAGAAGACTAATAACAAGTTACAAGACTAATAACAAGTTAGAAGACTAATAACAAGTTAGAAGACTAATAACAAGTTACAAGACTAATAACAAGTTAGAAGACTAATAACAAGTTAGAAGACTAATAACAAGTTACAAGACTAATAACAAGTTACAAGACTAATAACAAGTTAGAAGACTAATAACAAGTTACAAGACTAATAACAAGTTACAAGACTAATAACAAGTTAGAAGACTAATAACAAGTTACAAGACTAATAACAAGTTACAAGACTAATAACAAGTTAGAAGACTAATAACAAGTTACAAGACTAATAACAAGTTACAAGACTAATAACAAGTTAGAAGACTAATAACAAGTTACAAGACTAATAACAAGTTACAAGACTAATAACAAGTTAGAAGACTAATAACAAGTTACAAGACTAATAACAAGTTACAAGACTAATAACAAGTTAGAAGACTAATAACAAGTTACAAGACTAATAACAAGTTACAAGACTAATAACAAGTTACAAGACTAATAACAAGTTACAAGACTAATAACAAGTTACAAGACTAATAACAAGTTACAAGACTAATAACAAGTTAGAAGACTAATAACAAGTTACAAGACTAATAACAAGTTAGAAGACTAATAACAAGTTACAAGACTAATAACAAGTTACAAGACTAATAACAAGTTAGAAGACTAATAACAAGTTAGAAAACTAATAACAAGTTACAAGACTAATAACAAGTTAGAAGACTAATAACAAGTTACAAGACTAATAACAAGTTAGAAGACTAATAACAAGTTACAAGACTAATAACAAGTTAGAAGACTAATAACAAGTTACAAGACTAATAACAAGTTACAAGACTAATAACAAGTTACAAGACTAATAACAAGTTAGAAGACTAATAATAAGTTACAAGACTAATAACAAGTTACAAGACTAATAACAAGTTAGAAGACTAATAACAAGTTACAAGACTAATAACAAGTTAGAAGACTAATAACAAGTTACAAGACTAATAACAAGTTACAAGACTAATAACAAGTTACAAGACTAATAACAAGTTAGAAGACTAATAACAAGTTACAAGACTAATAACAAGTTACAAGACTAATAACAAGTTACAAGACTAATAACAAGTTACAAGACTAATAACAAGTTACAAGACTAATAACAAGTTACAAGACTAATAACAAGTTACAAGACTAATAACAAGTTAGAAGACTAATAACAAGTTACAAGACTAATAACAAGTTAGAAGACTAATAACAAGTTACAAGACTAATAACAAGTTACAAGACTAATAACAAGTTACAAGACTAATAACAAGTTAGAAGACTAATAACAAGTTACAAGACTAATAACAAGTTACAAGACTAATAACAAGTTACAAGACTAATAACAAGTTAGAAGACTAATAATAAGTTACAAGACTAATAACAAGTTAGAAGACTAATAACAAGTTACAAGACTAATAACAAGTTACAAGACTAATAACAAGTTAGAAAACTAATAACAAGTTACAAGACTAATAACAAGTTAGAAGACTAATAACAAGTTACAAGACTAATAACAAGTTAGAAGACTAATAACAAGTTACAAGACTAATAACAAGTTAGAAGACTAATAACAAGTTACAAGACTAATAACAAGTTACAAGACTAATAACAAGTTACAAGACTAATAACAAGTTACAAGACTAATAACAAGTTAGAAGACTAATAACAAGTTAGAAGACTAATAACAAGTTACAAGACTAATAACAAGTTACAAGACTAATAACAAGTTACATGACTAATAACAAGTTAGAAGACTAATAACAAGTTACAAGACTAATAACAAGTTAGAAGACTAATAACAAGTTAGAAGACTAATAACAAGTTAGAAGACTAATAACAAGTTACAAGACTAATAACAAGTTACAAGACTAATAACAAGTTACAAGACTAATAACAAGTTAGAAGACTAATAACAAGTTACAAGACTAATAACAAGTTACAAGACTAATAACAAGTTGCAAGACTAATAACAAGTTATAAGACAAATAACAAGTTAGAAGACTAATAACAAGTTACAAGACTAATAACAAGTTAGAAGACTAATAACAAGTTACAAGACTAATAACAAGTTAGAAGACTAATAACAAGTTACAAGACTAATAACAAGTTACAAGACTAATAACAAGTTAGAAGACTAATAACAAGTTAGAAGACTAATAACAAGTTAGAAGACTAATAACAAGTTACAAGACTAATAACAAGTTAGAAGACTAATAACAAGTTAGAAGACTAATAACAAGTTAGAAGACTAATAACAAGTTAGAAGACTAATAACAAGTTACAAGACTAATAACAAGTTAGAAGACTAATAACAAGTTACAAGACTAATAACAAGTTAGAAGACTAATAACAAGTTACAAGACTAATAACAAGTTAGAAGACTAATAACAAGTTAGAAGACTAATAACAAGTTACAAGACTAATAACAAGTTAGAAGACTAATAACAAGTTACAAGACTAATAACAAGTTACAAGACTAATAACAAGTTAGAAGACTAATAACAAGTTAGAAGACTAATAACAAGTTACAAGACTAATAACAAGTTACAAGACTAATAACAAGTTAGAAGACTAATAACAAGTTAGAAGACTAATAACAAGTTACAAGACTAATAACAAGTTACAAGACTAATAACAAGTTAGAAGACTAATAACAAGTTAGAAAACTAATAACAAGTTACAAGACTAATAACAAGTTAGAAGACTAATAACAAGTTAGAAGACTAATAACAAGTTACAAGACTAATAACAAGTTAGAAGACTAATAACAAGTTAGAAGACTAATAACAAGTTACAAGACTAATAACAAGTTAGAAGACTAATAACAAGTTAGAAGACTAATAACAAGTTAGAAGACTAATAACAAGTTACAAGACTAATAACAAGTTAGAAGACTAATAACAAGTTACAAGACTAATAACAAGTTAGAAGACTAATAACAAGTTAGAAGACTAATAACAAGTTAGAAGACTAATAACAAGTTAGAAGACTAATAACAAGTTACAAGACTAATAACAAGTTACAAGACTAATAACAAGTTACAAGACTAATAACAAGTTACAAGACTAATAACAAGTTAGAAGACTAATAACAAGTTACAAGACTAATAACAAGTTAGAAGACTAATAACAAGTTAGAAGACTAATAACAAGTTAGAAGACTAATAACAAGTTAGAAGACTAATAACAAGTTAGAAGACTAATAACAAGTTAGAAGACTAATAACAAGTTAGAAGACTAATAACAAGTTAGAAGACTAATAACAAGTTACAAGACTAATAACAAGTTACAAGACTAATAACAAGTTACAAGACTAATAACAAGTTAGAAGACTAATAACAAGTTACAAGACTAATAACAAGTTAGAAGACTAATAACAAGTTACAAGACTAATAACAAGTTAGAAGACTAATAACAAGTTACAAGACTAATAACAAGTTAGAAGACTAATAACAAGTTAGAAGACTAATAACAAGTTAGAAGACTAATAACAAGTTACAAGACTAATAACAAGTTACAAGACTAATAACAAGTTAGAAGACTAATAACAAGTTACAAGACTAATAACAAGTTAGAAGACTAATAACAAGTTAGAAGACTAATAACAAGTTAGAAGACTAATAACAAGTTAGAAGACTAATAACAAGTTACAAGACTAATAACAAGTTACAAGACTAATAACAAGTTACAAGACTAATAACAAGTTACAAGACTAATAACAAGTTAGAAGACTAATAACAAGTTACAAGACTAATAACAAGTTACAAGACTAATAACAAGTTAGAAGACTAATAACAAGTTACAAGACTAATAACAAGTTACAAGACTAATAACAAGTTAGAAGACTAATAACAAGTTACAAGACTAATAACAAGTTACAAGACTAATAACAAGTTAGAAGACTAATAACAAGTTACAAGACTAATAACAAGTTAGAAGACTAATAACAAGTTAGAAAACTAATAACAAGTTACAAGACTAATAACAAGTTAGAAGACTAATAACAAGTTAGAAGACTAATAACAAGTTAGAAGACTAATAACAAGTTAGAAGACTAATAACAAGTTACAAGACTAATAACAAGTTAGAAGACTAATAACAAGTTAGAAGACTAATAACAAGTTACAAGACTAATAACAAGTTACAAGACTAATAACAAGTTACAAGACTAATAACAAGTTACAAGACTAATAACAAGTTACAAGACTAATAACAAGTTACAAGACTAATAACAAGTTACAAGACTAATGACAAGTTACAAGACTAATAACAAGTTAGAAGACTAATAACAAGTTAGAAGACTAATAACAAGTTAGAAGACTAATAACAAGTTAGAAGACTAATAACAAGTTAGAAGACTAATAACAAGTTAGAAGACTAATAACAAGTTAGAAGACTAATAACAAGTTAGAAGACTAATAACAAGTTAGAAGACTAATAACAAGTTACAAGACTAATAACAAGTTAGAAGACTAATAACAAGTTAGAAGACTAATAACAAGTTAGAAGACTAATAACAAGTTAAGAAGACTAATAACAAGTTACAAGACTAATAACAAGTTAGAAGACTAATAACAAGTTACATGACTAATAACAAGTTAGAAGACTAATAACAAGTTAGAAGACTAATAACAAGTTACAAGACTAATAACAAGTTACAAGACTAATAACAAGTTAGAAGACTAATAACAAGTTACAAGACTAATAACAAGTTACAAGACTAATAACAAGTTACTAGACTAATAACAAGTTACAAGACTAATAACAAGTTACAAGACTAATAACAAGTTAGAAGACTAATAACAAGTTAGAAGACTAATAACAAGTTACAAGACTAATAACAAGTTAGAAGACTAATAACAAGTTACAAGACTAATAACAAGTTACAAGACTAATAACAAGTTACAAGACTAATAACAAGTTACAAGACTAATAACAAGTTACAAGACTAATAACAAGTTACAAGACTAATAACAAGTTAGAAGACTAATAACAAGTTACAAGACTAATAACAAGTTAGAAGACTAATAACAAGTTAGAAGACTAATAACAAGTTAGAAGACTAATAACAAGTTAGAAAACTAATAACAAGTTACAAGACTAATAACAAGTTAGAAGACTAATAACAAGTTACAAGACTAATAACAAGTTAGAAGACTAATAACAAGTTAGAAGACTAATAACAAGTTAGAAGACTAATAACAAGTTACAAGACTAATAACAAGTTACAAGACTAATAACAAGTTACAAGACTAATAACAAGTTAGAAGACTAATAACAAGTTACAAGACTAATGACAAGTTACAAGACTAATAACAAGTTAGAAGACTAATAACAAGTTAGAAGACTAATAACAAGTTAGAAGACTAATAACAAGTTAGAAGACTAATAACAAGTTACAAGACTAATAACAAGTTACAAGACTAATAACAAGTTACAAGACTAATAACAAGTTACAAGACTAATAACAAGTTAGAAGACTAATAACAAGTTAGAAGACTAATAACAAGTTAGAAGACTAATAACAAGTTACAAGACTAATAACAAGTTACAAGACTAATAACAAGTTACAAGACTAATAACAAGTTAGAAGACTAATAACAAGTTACAAGACTAATAACAAGTTACAAGACTAATGACAAGTTACAAGACTAATAACAAGTTAGAAGACTAATAACAAGTTAGAAGACTAATAACAAGTTAGAAGACTAATAACAAGTTAGAAGACTAATAACAAGTTACAAGACTAATAACAAGTTAGAAGACTAATAACAAGTTACAAGACTAATAACAAGTTACAAGACTAATAACAAGTTAGAAGACTAATAACAAGTTACAAGACTAATAACAAGTTACATGACTAATAACAAGTTAGAAGACTAATAACAAGTTAGAAGACTAATAACAAGTTAGAAGACTAATAACAAGTTAGAAGACTAATAACAAGTTAGAAGACTAATAACAAGTTACAAGACTAATAACAAGTTAGAAGACTGATAACAAGTTACAAGACTAATAACAAGTTACAAGACTAATAACAAGTTACAAGACTAATAACAAGTTAGAAGACTAATAACAAGTTACAAGATTAATAACAAGTTAGAAGACTAATAACAAGTTACAAGACTAATAACAAGTTACAAGACTAATAATAAGTTAGAAGACTAATAACAAGTTAGAAGACTAATAACAAGTTAGAAGACTAATAACAAGTTAGAAGACTAATAACAAGTTAGAAGACTAATAACAAGTTACAAGACTAATAACAAGTTAGAAGACTAATAACAAGTTAGAAGACTAATAACAAGTTACAAGACTAATAACAAGTTAGAAGACTAATAACAAGTTACAAGACTAATAACAAGTTAGAAGACTAATAACAAGTTACAAGACTAATAACAAGTTACAAGACTAATAACAAGTTAGAAGACTAATAACAAGTTACAAGACTAATAACAAGTTACATGACTAATAACAAGTTAGAAGACTAATAACAAGTTAGAAGACTAATAACAAGTTAGAAGACTAATAACAAGTTACAAGACTAATAACAAGTTAGAAGACTAATAACAAGTTACAAGACTAATAACAAGTTAGAAGACTAATAACAAGTTACAAGACTAATAACAAGTTACAAGACTAATAACAAGTTAGAAGACTAATAACAAGTTACAAGACTAATAACAAGTTACAAGACTAATAACAAGTTAGAAGACTAATAACAAGTTACAAGACTAATAACAAGTTACAAGACTAATAACAAGTTAGAAGACTAATAACAAGTTAGAAGACTAATAACAAGTTACAAGACTAATAACAAGTTAGAAGACTAATAACAAGTTACAAGACTAATAACAAGTTACAAGACTAATAACAAGTTACAAGACTAATAACAAGTTACAAGACTAATAACAAGTTAGAAGACTAATAACAAGTTAGAAGACTAATAACAAGTTACAAGACTAATAACAAGTTACAAGACTAATAACAAGTTACAAGACTAATAACAAGTTAGAAGACTAATAACAAGTTACAAGACTAATAACAAGTTACAAGACTAATAACAAGTTACAAGACTAATAACAAGTTACAAGACTAATAACAAGTTAGAAGACTAATAACAAGTTACAAGACTAATAACAAGTTAGAAGACTAATAACAAGTTACAAGACTAATAACAAGTTAGAAGACTAATAACAAGTTAGAAGACTAATAACAAGTTAGAAGACTAATAACAAGTTACAAGACTAATAACAAGTTACAAGACTAATAACAAGTTAGAAGACTAATAACAAGTTACAAGACTAATAACAAGTTACAAGACTAATAACAAGTTAGAAGACTAATAACAAGTTAGAAGACTAATAACAAGTTACAAGACTAATGACAAGTTACAAGACTAATAACAAGTTAGAAGACTAATAACAAGTTACAAGACTAATAACAAGTTACAAGACTAATAACAAGTTAGAAGACTAATAACAAGTTACAAGACTAATAACAAGTTACAAGACTAATAACAAGTTAGAAGACTAATAACAAGTTACAAGACTAATGACAAGTTACAAGACTAATAACAAGTTAGAAGACTAATAACAAGTTAGAAGACTAATAACAAGTTAGAAGACTAATAACAAGTTAGAAGACTAATAACAAGTTACAAGACTAATAACAAGTTACAAGACTAATAACAAGTTACAAGACTAATAACAAGTTACAAGACTAATAACAAGTTAGAAGACTAATAACAAGTTAGAAGACTAATAACAAGTTAGAAGACTAATAACAAGTTACAAGACTAATAACAAGTTACAAGACTAATAACAAGTTACAAGACTAATAACAAGTTAGAAGACTAATAACAAGTTACAAGACTAATAACAAGTTACAAGACTAATGACAAGTTACAAGACTAATAACAAGTTAGAAGACTAATAACAAGTTAGAAGACTAATAACAAGTTAGAAGACTAATAACAAGTTAGAAGACTAATAACAAGTTACAAGACTAATAACAAGTTAGAAGACTAATAACAAGTTACAAGACTAATAACAAGTTACAAGACTAATAACAAGTTAGAAGACTAATAACAAGTTACAAGACTAATAACAAGTTACATGACTAATAACAAGTTAGAAGACTAATAACAAGTTAGAAGACTAATAACAAGTTAGAAGACTAATAACAAGTTAGAAGACTAATAACAAGTTAGAAGACTAATAACAAGTTACAAGACTAATAACAAGTTAGAAGACTGATAACAAGTTACAAGACTAATAACAAGTTACAAGACTAATAACAAGTTACAAGACTAATAACAAGTTAGAAGACTAATAACAAGTTACAAGATTAATAACAAGTTAGAAGACTAATAACAAGTTACAAGACTAATAACAAGTTACAAGACTAATAATAAGTTAGAAGACTAATAACAAGTTAGAAGACTAATAACAAGTTAGAAGACTAATAACAAGTTAGAAGACTAATAACAAGTTAGAAGACTAATAACAAGTTACAAGACTAATAACAAGTTAGAAGACTAATAACAAGTTACAAGACTAATAACAAGTTACAAGACTAATAACAAGTTACAAGACTAATAACAAGTTACAAGACTAATAACAAGTTAGAAGACTAATAACAAGTTACAAGACTAATAACAAGTTAGAAGACTAATAACAAGTTAGAAGACTAATAACAAGTTACAAGACTAATAACAAGTTAGAAGACTAATAACAAGTTACAAGACTAATAACAAGTTAGAAGACTAATAACAAGTTACAAGACTAATAACAAGTTACAAGACTAATAACAAGTTAGAAGACTAATAACAAGTTACAAGACTAATAACAAGTTACATGACTAATAACAAGTTAGAAGACTAATAACAAGTTACATGACTAATAACAAGTTAGAAGACTAATAACAAGTTACAAGACTAATAACAAGTTAGAAGACTAATAACAAGTTACAAGACTAATAACAAGTTACAAGACTAATAACAAGTTACAAGACTAATAACAAGTTAGAAGACTAATAACAAGTTACAAGACTAATAACAAGTTAGAAGACTAATAACAAGTTAGAAGACTAATAACAAGTTAGAAGACTAATAACAAGTTAGAAGACTAATAACAAGTTACAAGACTAATAACAAGTTAGAAGACTAATAACAAGTTACAAGACTAATAACAAGTTAGAAGACTAATAACAAGTTACAAGACTAATAACAAGTTACAAGACTAATAACAAGTTAGAAGACTAATAACAAGTTACAAGACTAATAACAAGTTACAAGACTAATAACAAGTTAGAAGACTAATAACAAGTTACAAGACTAATAACAAGTTAGAAGACTAATAACAAGTTACAAGACTAATAACAAGTTAGAAGACTAATAACAAGTTACAAGACTAATAACAAGTTACAAGACTAATAACAAGTTAGAAGACTAATAACAAGTTAGAAGACTAATAACAAGTTACAAGACTAATAACAAGTTAGAAGACTAATAACAAGTTACAAGACTAATAACAAGTTAGAAGACTAATAACAAGTTACAAGACTAATAACAAGTTACAAGACTAATAACAAGTTAGAAGACTAATAACAAGTTACAAGACTAATAACAAGTTAGAAGACTAATAACAAGTTACAAGACTAATAACAAGTTAGAAGACTAATAACAAGTTACATGACTAATAACAAGTTAGAAGACTAATAACAAGTTACAAGACTAATAACAAGTTAGAAGACTAATAACAAGTTACAAGACTAATAACAAGTTACAAGACTAATAACAAGTTACAAGACTAATAACAAGTTAGAAGACTAATAACAAGTTACAAGACTAATAACAAGTTAGAAGACTAATAACAAGTTAGAAGACTAATAACAAGTTAGAAGACTAATAACAAGTTAGAAGACTAATAACAAGTTACAAGACTAATAACAAGTTAGAAGACTAATAACAAGTTACAAGACTAATAACAAGTTAGAAGACTAATAACAAGTTACAAGACTAATAACAAGTTACAAGACTAATAACAAGTTAGAAGACTAATAACAAGTTACAAGACTAATAACAAGTTAGAAGACTAATAACAAGTTAGAAGACTAATAACAAGTTACAAGACTAATAACAAGTTACAAGACTAATAACAAGTTACAAGACTAATAACAAGTTACAAGACTAATAACAAGTTAGAAGACTAATAACAAGTTACAAAACTAATAACAAGTTACAAGACTAATAACAATTTACAAGACTAATAACAAGTTACAAGACTAATAACAAGTTACAAGACTAATAACAAGTTAGAAGACTAATAACAAGTTACAAGACTAATAACAAGTTACAAGACTAATAACAAGTTAGAAGACTAATAACAAGTTACAAGACTAATAACAAGTTAGAAGACTAATAACAAGTTAGAAGACTAATAAAAAGTTACAAGACTAATAACAAGTTACAAGACTAATAACAAGTTAGAAGACTAATAACAAGTTACAAGACTAATAACAAGTTACAAGACTAATAACAAGTTACAAGACTAATAACAAGTTAGAAGACTAATAACAAGTTACAAGACTAATAACAAGTTACAAGACTAATAACAAGTTAGAAGACTAATAACAAGTTACAAGACTAATAACAAGTTACAAGACTAATAACAAGTTACAAGACTAATAACAAGTTACAAGACTAATAACAAGTTACAAGACTAATAACAAGTTACAAGACTAATAACAAGTTACAAGACTAATAACAAGTTACAAGACTAATAACAAGTTACAAGACTAATAACAAGTTAGAAGACTAATAACAAGTTAGAAGACTAATAAAAAGTTACAAGACTAATAACAAGTTACAAGACTAATAACAAGTTAGAAGACTAATAACAAGTTACAAGACTAATAACAAGTTACAAGACTAATAACAAGTTACAAGACTAATAACAAGTTAGAAGACTAATAACAAGTTACAAGACTAATAACAAGTTACAAGACTAATAACAAGTTAGAAGACTAATAACAAGTTACAAGACTAATAACAAGTTACAAGACTAATAACAAGTTAGAAGACTAATAACAAGTTACAAGACTAATAACAAGTTACAAGACTAATAACAAGTTAGAAGACTAATAACAAGTTACAAGACTAATAACAAGTTACAAGACTAATAACAAGTTACAAGACTAATAACAAGTTACAAGACTAATAACAAGTTACAAGACTAATAACAAGTTACAAGACTAATAACAAGTTAGAAGACTAATAACAAGTTACAAGACTAATAACAAGTTACAAGACTAATAACAAGTTACAAGACTAATAACAAGTTAGAAGACTAATAACAAGTTACAAGACTAATAACAAGTTAGAAGACTAATAACAAGTTACAAGACTAATAACAAGTTACAAGACTAATAACAAGTTAGAAGACTAATAACAAGTTACAAGACTAATAACAAGTTACAAGACTAATAACAAGTTACAAGACTAATAACAAGTTACAAGACTAATAACAAGTTAGAAGACTAATAACAAGTTACAAGACTAATAACAAGTTACAAGACTAATAACAAGTTACAAGACTAATAACAAGTTACAAGACTAATAACAAGTTACAAGACTAATAACAAGTTACAAGACTAATAACAAGTTAGAAGACTAATAACAAGTTACAAGACTAATAACAAGTTACAAGACTAATAACAAGTTACAAGACTAATAACAAGTTAGAAGACTAATAACAAGTTACAAGACTAATAACAAGTTAGAAGACTAATAACAAGTTACAAGACTAATAACAAGTTACAAGACTAATAACAAGTTAGAAGACTAATAACAAGTTACAAGACTAATAACAAGTTAGAAGACTAATAACAAGTTAGAAGACTAATAACAAGTTACAAGACTAATAACAAGTTACAAGACTAATAACAAGTTACAAGACTAATAACAAGTTAGAAGACTAATAACAAGTTACAAGACTAATAACAAGTTACAAGACTAATAACAAGTTACAAGACTAATAACAAGTTACAAGACTAATAACAAGTTTCAAGACTAATAACAAGTTACAAGACTAATAACAAGTTACAAGACTAATAACAAGTTACAAGACTAATAACAAGTTACAAGACTAATAACAAGTTACAAGACTAATAACAAGTTACAAGACTAATAACAAGTTAGAAGACTAATAACAAGTTAGAAGACTGATAACAAGTTACAAGACTAATAACAAGTTAAAAGACTAATAACAAGTTAGAAGACTAATAACAAGTTACAAGACTAATAACAAGTTACAAGACTAATAACAAGTTAGAAGACTAATAACAAGTTACAAGACTAATAACAAGTTAGAAGACTAATAACAAGTTAGAAGACTAATAACAAGTTACAAGACTAATAACAAGTTAGAAGACTAATAACAAGTTAGAAGACTAATAACAAGTTAAAAGACTAATAACAAGTTAGAAGACTAATAACAAGTTACAAGACTAATAACAAGTTAGAAGACTAATAACAAGTTAGAAGACTAATAACAAGTTACAAGACTAATAACAAGTTACAAGACTAATAACAAGTTAGAAGACTAATAACAAGTTACAAGACTAATAACAAGTTAGAAGACTAATAACAAGTTAGAAGACTAATAACAAGTTAAAAGACTAATAACAAGTTACAAGACTAATAACAAGTTAGAAGACTAATAACAAGTTACAAGACTAATAACAAGTTAGAAGACTAATAACAAGTTAGAAGACTAATAACAAGTTAAAAGACTAATAACAAGTTAGAAGACTAATAACAAGTTACAAGACTAATAACAAGTTAGAAGACTAATAACAAGTTAGAAGACTAATAACAAGTTACAAGACTAATAACAAGTTAGAAGACTAATAACAAGTTAGAAGACTAATAACAAGTTAAAAGACTAATAACAAGTTACAAGACTAATAACAAGTTAGAAGACTAATAACAAGTTAGAAGACTAATAACAAGTTACAAGACTAATAACAAGTTAGAAGACTAATAACAAGTTAGAAGACTAATAACAAGTTACAAGACTAATAACAAGTTAAAAGACTAATAACAAGTTAGAAGACTAATAACAAGTTACAAGACTAATAACAAGTTACAAGACTAATAACAAGTTAGAAGACTAATAACAAGTTACAAGACTAATAACAAGTTAGAAGACTAATAACAAGTTAGAAGACTAATAACAAGTTACAAGACTAATAACAAGTTAGAAGACTAATAACAAGTTAGAAGACTAATAACAAGTTAGAAGACTAATAACAAGTTACAAGACTAATAACAAGTTAGAAGACTAATAACAAGTTAGAAGACTAATAACAAGTTAGAAGACTAATAACAAGTTAGAAGACTAATAACAAGTTACAAGACTAATAACAAGTTACAAGACTAATAACAAGTTAGAAGACTAATAACAAGTTAGAAGACTAATAACAAGTTAGAAGACTAATAACAAGTTAGAAGACTAATAACAAGTTAGAAGACTAATAACAAGTTAGAAGACTAATAACAAGTTAGAAGACTAATAACAAGTTAGAAGACTAATAACAAGTTAGAAGACTAATAACAAGTTACAAGACTAATAACAAGTTAGAAGACTAATAACAAGTTAGAAGACTAATAACAAGTTAGAAGACTAATAACAAGTTAAGAAGACTAATAACAAGTTACAAGACTAATAACAAGTTAGAAGACTAATAACAAGTTACATGACTAATAACAAGTTAGAAGACTAATAACAAGTTAGAAGACTAATAACAAGTTACAAGACTAATAACAAGTTACAAGACTAATAACAAGTTAGAAGACTAATAACAAGTTACAAGACTAATAACAAGTTACAAGACTAATAACAAGTTACAAGACTAATAACAAGTTACAAGACTAATAACAAGTTACAAGACTAATAACAAATTACAAGACTAATAACAAGTTAGAAGACTAATAACAAGTTAGAAGACTAATAACAAGTTAGAAGACTAATAACAAGTTACAAGACTAATAACAAGTTAGAAGACTAATAACAAGTTACAAGACTAATAACAAGTTAGAAGACTAATAACAAGTTACAAGACTAATAACAAGTTAGAAGACTAATAACAAGTTACAAGACTAATAACAAGTTAGAAGACTAATAACAAGTTACAAGACTAATAACAAGTTACAAGACTAATAACAAGTTACAAGACTAAAAACAAGTTAGAAGACTAATAACAAGTTACAAGACTAATAACAAGTTAGAAGACTAATAACAAGTTACAAGACTAATAACAAGTTAGAAGACTAATAACAAGTTACAAGACTAATAACAAGTTAGAAGACTAATAACAAGTTACAAGACTAATAACAAGTTAGAAGACTAATAACAAGTTACAAGACTAATAACAAGTTAGAAGACTAATAACAAGTTACAAGACTAATAACAAGTTAGAAGACTAATAACAAGTTACAAGACTAATAACAAGTTACAAGACTAATAACAAGTTAGAAGACTAATAACAAGTTAGAAGACTAATAACAAGTTACAAGACTAATAACAAGTTACAAAACTAATAACAAGTTAGAAGACTAATAACAAGTTAGAAGACTAATAACAAGTTACAAGACTAATAACAAGTTAGAAGACTAATAACAAGTTACAAGACTAATAACAAGTTACAAGACTAATAACAAGTTACAAGACTAATAACAAGTTATAAGACTAATAACAAGTTAGAAGACTAATAACAAGTTACAAGACTAATAACAAGTTAGAAGACTAATAACAAGTTACAAGACTAATAACAAGTTAGAAGACTAATAACAAGTTACAAGACTAATAACAAGTTAGAAGACTAATAACAAGTTACAAGACTAATAACAAGTTATAAGACTAATAACAAGTTAGAAGACTAATAACAAGTTACAAGACTAATAACAAGTTAGAAGACTAATAACAAGTTACATGACTAATAACAAGTTAGAAGACTAATAACAAGTTACAAGACTAATAACAAGTTACATGACTAATAACAAGTTAGAAGACTAATAACAAGTTACAAGACTAATAACAAGTTAGAAGACTAATAACAAGTTACAAGACTAATAACAAGTTACAAGACTAATAACAAGTTAGAAGACTAATAACAAGTTAGAAGACTAATAACAAGTTACAAGACTAATGACAAGTTAGAAGACTAATAACAAGTTAGAAGACTAATAACAAGTTACAAGACTAATAACAAGTTAGAAGACTAATAACAAGTTACAAGACTAATAACAAGTTACAAGACTAATAACAAGTTACAAGACTAATAACAAGTTAGAAGACTAATAACAAGTTACAAGACTAATAACAAGTTACAAGACTAATAACAAGTTACAAGACTAATAACAAGTTAGAAGACTAATAACAAGTTAGAAGACTAATAACAAGTTACAAGACTAATAACAAGTTAGAAGACTAATAACAAGTTAGAAGACTAATAACAAGTTAAAAGACTAATAACAAGTTAGAAGACTAATAACAAGTTACAAGACTAATAACAAGTTAGAAGACTAATAACAAGTTAGAAGACTAATAACAAGTTACAAGACTAATAACAAGTTACAAGACTAATAACAAGTTAGAAGACTAATAACAAGTTACAAGACTAATAACAAGTTAGAAGACTAATAACAAGTTAGAAGACTAATAACAAGTTAAAAGACTAATAACAAGTTACAAGACTAATAACAAGTTAGAAGACTAATAACAAGTTACAAGACTAATAACAAGTTAGAAGACTAATAACAAGTTAGAAGACTAATAACAAGTTAAAAGACTAATAACAAGTTAGAAGACTAATAACAAGTTACAAGACTAATAACAAGTTAGAAGACTAATAACAAGTTAGAAGACTAATAACAAGTTACAAGACTAATAACAAGTTAGAAGACTAATAACAAGTTAGAAGACTAATAACAAGTTAAAAGACTAATAACAAGTTACAAGACTAATAACAAGTTAGAAGACTAATAACAAGTTAGAAGACTAATAACAAGTTACAAGACTAATAACAAGTTAGAAGACTAATAACAAGTTAGAAGACTAATAACAAGTTACAAGACTAATAACAAGTTAAAAGACTAATAACAAGTTAGAAGACTAATAACAAGTTACAAGACTAATAACAAGTTACAAGACTAATAACAAGTTAGAAGACTAATAACAAGTTACAAGACTAATAACAAGTTAGAAGACTAATAACAAGTTAGAAGACTAATAACAAGTTACAAGACTAATAACAAGTTAGAAGACTAATAACAAGTTAGAAGACTAATAACAAGTTAGAAGACTAATAACAAGTTACAAGACTAATAACAAGTTAGAAGACTAATAACAAGTTAGAAGACTAATAACAAGTTAGAAGACTAATAACAAGTTAGAAGACTAATAACAAGTTACAAGACTAATAACAAGTTACAAGACTAATAACAAGTTAGAAGACTAATAACAAGTTAGAAGACTAATAACAAGTTAGAAGACTAATAACAAGTTAGAAGACTAATAACAAGTTAGAAGACTAATAACAAGTTAGAAGACTAATAACAAGTTAGAAGACTAATAACAAGTTAGAAGACTAATAACAAGTTAGAAGACTAATAACAAGTTACAAGACTAATAACAAGTTAGAAGACTAATAACAAGTTAGAAGACTAATAACAAGTTAGAAGACTAATAACAAGTTAAGAAGACTAATAACAAGTTACAAGACTAATAACAAGTTAGAAGACTAATAACAAGTTACATGACTAATAACAAGTTAGAAGACTAATAACAAGTTAGAAGACTAATAACAAGTTACAAGACTAATAACAAGTTACAAGACTAATAACAAGTTAGAAGACTAATAACAAGTTACAAGACTAATAACAAGTTACAAGACTAATAACAAGTTACAAGACTAATAACAAGTTACAAGACTAATAACAAGTTACAAGACTAATAACAAATTACAAGACTAATAACAAGTTAGAAGACTAATAACAAGTTAGAAGACTAATAACAAGTTAGAAGACTAATAACAAGTTACAAGACTAATAACAAGTTAGAAGACTAATAACAAGTTACAAGACTAATAACAAGTTAGAAGACTAATAACAAGTTACAAGACTAATAACAAGTTAGAAGACTAATAACAAGTTACAAGACTAATAACAAGTTAGAAGACTAATAACAAGTTACAAGACTAATAACAAGTTACAAGACTAATAACAAGTTACAAGACTAAAAACAAGTTAGAAGACTAATAACAAGTTACAAGACTAATAACAAGTTAGAAGACTAATAACAAGTTACAAGACTAATAACAAGTTAGAAGACTAATAACAAGTTACAAGACTAATAACAAGTTAGAAGACTAATAACAAGTTACAAGACTAATAACAAGTTAGAAGACTAATAACAAGTTACAAGACTAATAACAAGTTAGAAGACTAATAACAAGTTACAAGACTAATAACAAGTTAGAAGACTAATAACAAGTTACAAGACTAATAACAAGTTACAAGACTAATAACAAGTTAGAAGACTAATAACAAGTTAGAAGACTAATAACAAGTTACAAGACTAATAACAAGTTACAAAACTAATAACAAGTTAGAAGACTAATAACAAGTTAGAAGACTAATAACAAGTTACAAGACTAATAACAAGTTAGAAGACTAATAACAAGTTACAAGACTAATAACAAGTTACAAGACTAATAACAAGTTACAAGACTAATAACAAGTTATAAGACTAATAACAAGTTAGAAGACTAATAACAAGTTACAAGACTAATAACAAGTTAGAAGACTAATAACAAGTTACAAGACTAATAACAAGTTAGAAGACTAATAACAAGTTACAAGACTAATAACAAGTTAGAAGACTAATAACAAGTTACAAGACTAATAACAAGTTATAAGACTAATAACAAGTTAGAAGACTAATAACAAGTTACAAGACTAATAACAAGTTAGAAGACTAATAACAAGTTACATGACTAATAACAAGTTAGAAGACTAATAACAAGTTACAAGACTAATAACAAGTTACATGACTAATAACAAGTTAGAAGACTAATAACAAGTTACAAGACTAATAACAAGTTAGAAGACTAATAACAAGTTACAAGACTAATAACAAGTTACAAGACTAATAACAAGTTAGAAGACTAATAACAAGTTAGAAGACTAATAACAAGTTACAAGACTAATGACAAGTTAGAAGACTAATAACAAGTTAGAAGACTAATAACAAGTTACAAGACTAATAACAAGTTAGAAGACTAATAACAAGTTACAAGACTAATAACAAGTTACAAGACTAATAACAAGTTACAAGACTAATAACAAGTTAGAAGACTAATAACAAGTTACAAGACTAATAACAAGTTACAAGACTAATAACAAGTTACAAGACTAATAACAAGTTAGAAGACTAATAACAAGTTAGAAGACTAATAACAAGTTAGAAGACTAATAACAAGTTAGAAGACTAATAACAAGTTAGAAGACTAATAACAAGTTACAAGACTAATAACAAGTTACAAGACTAATAACAAGTTACAAGACTAATAACAAGTTAGAAGACTAATAACAAGTTAGAAGACTAATAACAAGTTACAAGACTAATAACAAGTTACAAGACTAATAACAAGTTACAAGACTAATAACAAGTTACAAGACTAATAACAAGTTAGAAGACTAATAACAAGTTACAAGACTAATGACAAGTTAGAAGACTAATAACAAGTTACAAGACTAATAACAAGTTACAAGACTAATAACAAGTTACAAGACTAATAACAAGTTAGAAGACTAATAACAAGTTACAAGACTAATGACAAGTTAGAAGACTAATAACAAGTTACAAGACTAATAACAAGTTAGAAGACTAATAACAAGTTAGAAGACTAATAACAAGTTAGAAGACTAATAACAAGTTAGAAGACTAATAACAAGTTAGAAGACTAATAACAAGTTACAAGACTAATAACAAGTTACAAGACTAATAACAAGTTACAAGACTAATAACAAGTTAGAAGACTAATAACAAGTTAGAAGACTAATAACAAGTTACAAGACTAATAACAAGTTACAAGACTAATAACAAGTTACAAGACTAATAACAAGTTACAAGACTAATAACAAGTTACAAGACTAATAACAAGTTAGAAGACTAATAACAAGTTACAAGACTAATGACAAGTTAGAAGACTAATAACAAGTTACAAGACTAATAACAAGTTACAAGACTAATAACAAGTTACAAGACTAATAACAAGTTAGAAGACTAATAACAAGTTACAAGACTAATGACAAGTTAGAAGACTAATAACAAGTTACAAGACTAATAACAAGTTACAAGACTAATAACAAGTTACAAGACTAATAACAAGTTAGAAGACTAATAACAAGTTACAAGACTAATGACAAGTTAGAAGACTAATAACAAGTTAGAAGACTAATAACAAGTTACAAGACTAATAACAAGTTAGAAGACTAATAACAAGTTACAAGACTAATAACAAGTTACAAGACTAATAACAAGTTACAAGACTAATAACAAGTTAGAAGACTAATAACAAGTTACAAGACTAATAACAAGTTACAAGACTAATAACAAGTTACAAGACTAATAACAAGTTAGAAGACTAATAACAAGTTAGAAGACTAATAACAAGTTAGAAGACTAATAACAAGTTAGAAGACTAATAACAAGTTAGAAGACTAATAACAAGTTACAAGACTAATAACAAGTTACAAGACTAATAACAAGTTAGAAGACTAATAACAAGTTACAAGACTAATAACAAGTTAGAAGACTAATAACAAGTTACAAGACTAATAACAAGTTAGAAGACTAATAACAAGTTACAAGACTAATAACAAGTTAGAAGACTAATAACAAGTTACAAGACTAATAACAAGTTAGAAGACTAATAACAAGTTATAAGACTAATAACAAGTTAGAAGACTAATAACAAGTTACAAGACTAATAACAAGTTAGAAGACTAATAACAAGTTATAAGACTAATAACAAGTTAGAAGACTAATAACAAGTTACAAGACTAATAACAAGTTAGAAGACTAATAACAAGTTACAAGACTAATAACAAGTTAGAAGACTAATAACAAGTTACAAGACTAATAACAAGTTAGAAGACTAATAACAAGTTAGAAGACTAATAACAAGTTACAAGACTAATAACAAGTTACAAGACTAATAACAAGTTAGAAGACTAATAACAAGTTAGAAGACTAATAACAAGTTACAAGACTAATAACAAGTTACAAAACTAATAACAAGTTAGAAGACTAATAACAAGTTAGAAGACTAATA
Source organism: Osedax frankpressi (assembly GCA_964035775.1). Classification (NCBI taxonomy): domain Eukaryota; kingdom Metazoa; phylum Annelida; class Polychaeta; order Sabellida; family Siboglinidae; genus Osedax; species Osedax frankpressi. The sequence continues at coordinate 51,117 of CAXIVS010000543.1, read as the reverse complement.
ACAAGTTACAAGACTAATAACAAGTTAGAAGACTAATAACAAGTTACAAGACTAATAACAAGTTACAAGACTAATAACAAGTTACAAGACTAATAACAAGTTATAAGACTAATAACAAGTTAGAAGACTAATAACAAGTTACAAGACTAATAACAAGTTAGAAGACTAATAACAAGTTACAAGACTAATAACAAGTTAGAAGACTAATAACAAGTTACAAGACTAATAACAAGTTAGAAGACTAATAACAAGTTACAAGACTAATAACAAGTTATAAGACTAATAACAAGTTAGAAGACTAATAACAAGTTACAAGACTAATAACAAGTTACAAGACTAATAACAAGTTACAAGACTAATAACAAGTTAGAAGACTAATAACAAGTTACAAGACTAATAACAAGTTACAAGACTAATAACAAGTTACAAGACTAATAACAAGTTAGAAGACTAATAACAAGTTACAAGACTAATAACAAGTTAGAAGACTAATAACAAGTTACAAGACTAATAACAAGTTACAAGACTAATAACAAGTTACAAGACTAATAACAAATTACAAGACTAATAACAAGTTACAAGACTAATAACAAGTTATAAGACTAATAACAAGTTAGAAGACTAATAACAAGTTAGAAGACTAATAACAAGTTAGAAGACTAATAACAAGTTAGAAGACTAATAACAAGTTACAAGACTAATAACAAGTTACAAGACTAATAACAAGTTAGAAGACTAATAACAAGTTACAAGACTAATAACAAGTTAGAAGACTAATAACAAGTTACAAGACTAATAACAAGTTAGAAGACTAATAACAAGTTACAAGACTAATAACAAGTTAGAAGACTAATAACAAGTTACAAGACTAATAACAAGTTAGAAGACTAATAACAAGTTAGAAGACTAATAACAAGTTACAAGACTAATAACAAGTTAGAAGACTAATAACAAGTTACAAGACTAATAACAAGTTAGAAGACTAATAACAAGTTACAAGACTAATAACAAGTTAGAAGACTAATAACAAGTTAGAAGACTAATAACAAGTTACAAGACTAATAACAAGTTAGAAGACTAATAACAAGTTACAAGACTAATAACAAGTTAGAAGACTAATAACAAGTTATAAGACTAATAACAAGTTAGAAGACTAATAACAAGTTACAAGACTAATAACAAGTTACAAGACTAATAACAAGTTAGAAGACTAATAACAAGTTACAAGACTAATAACAAGTTAGAAGACTAATAACAAGTTACAAGACTAATAACAAGTTAGAAGACTAATAACAAGTTAGAAGACTAATAACAAGTTACAAGACTCTTAACAAGTTACAAGACTAATAACAAGTTACAAGACTAATAACAAGTTACAAGACTAATAACAAGTTACAAGACTAATAACAAGTTACAAGACTAATAACAAGTTAGAAGACTAATAACAAGTTACAAGACTAATAACAAGTTACAAGACTAATAACAAGTTAGAAGACTAATAACAAGTTACAAGACTAATAACAAGTTACAAGACTAATAACAAGTTACAAGACTAATAACAAGTTAGAAGACTAATAACAAGTTACAAGACTAATAACAAGTTACAAGACTAATAACAAGTTAGAAGACTAATAACAAGTTAGAAGACTAATAACAAGTTACAAGACTAATAACAAGTTACAAAACTAATAACAAGTTAGAAGACTAATAACAAGTTAGAAGACTAATAACAAGTTACAAGACTAATAACAAGTTAGAAGACTAATAACAAGTTACAAGACTAATAACAAGTTACAAGACTAATAACAAGTTACAAGACTAATAACAAGTTATAAGACTAATAACAAGTTAGAAGACTAATAACAAGTTACAAGACTAATAACAAGTTAGAAGACTAATAACAAGTTACAAGACTAATAACAAGTTAGAAGACTAATAACAAGTTACAAGACTAATAACAAGTTAGAAGACTAATAACAAGTTACAAGACTAATAACAAGTTATAAGACTAATAACAAGTTAGAAGACTAATAACAAGTTACAAGACTAATAACAAGTTAGAAGACTAATAACAAGTTACATGACTAATAACAAGTTAGAAGACTAATAACAAGTTACAAGACTAATAACAAGTTACATGACTAATAACAAGTTAGAAGACTAATAACAAGTTACAAGACTAATAACAAGTTACAAGACTAATAACAAGTTAGAAGACTAATAACAAGTTACAAGACTAATAACAAGTTACAAGACTAATAACAAGTTACAAGACTAATAACAAGTTAGAAGACTAATAACAAGTTACAAGACTAATAACAAGTTACAAGACTAATAACAAGTTACAAGACTAATAACAAGTTAGAAGACTAATAACAAGTTAGAAGACTAATAACAAGTTAGAAGACTAATAACAAGTTAGAAGACTAATAACAAGTTAGAAGACTAATAACAAGTTACAAGACTAATAACAAGTTACAAGACTAATAACAAGTTAGAAGACTAATAACAAGTTACAAGACTAATAACAAGTTAGAAGACTAATAACAAGTTACAAGACTAATAACAAGTTAGAAGACTAATAACAAGTTACAAGACTAATAACAAGTTAGAAGACTAATAACAAGTTACAAGACTAATAACAAGTTAGAAGACTAATAACAAGTTATAAGACTAATAACAAGTTAGAAGACTAATAACAAGTTACAAGACTAATAACAAGTTAGAAGACTAATAACAAGTTATAAGACTAATAACAAGTTAGAAGACTAATAACAAGTTACAAGACTAATAACAAGTTAGAAGACTAATAACAAGTTACAAGACTAATAACAAGTTAGAAGACTAATAACAAGTTACAAGACTAATAACAAGTTAGAAGACTAATAACAAGTTAGAAGACTAATAACAAGTTACAAGACTAATAACAAGTTACAAGACTAATAACAAGTTAGAAGACTAATAACAAGTTAGAAGACTAATAACAAGTTACAAGACTAATAACAAGTTACAAGACTAATAACAAGTTAGAAGACTAATAACAAGTTAGAAGACTAATAACAAGTTACAAGACTAATAACAAGTTAGAAGACTAATAACAAGTTACAAGACTAATAACAAGTTACAAGACTAATAACAAGTTACAAGACTAATAACAAGTTATAAGACTAATAACAAGTTAGAAGACTAATAACAAGTTACAAGACTAATAACAAGTTAGAAGACTAATAACAAGTTACAAGACTAATAACAAGTTAGAAGACTAATAACAAGTTACAAGACTAATAACAAGTTAGAAGACTAATAACAAGTTACAAGACTAATAACAAGTTATAAGACTAATAACAAGTTAGAAGACTAATAACAAGTTACAAGACTAATAACAAGTTACAAGACTAATAACAAGTTACAAGACTAATAACAAGTTAGAAGACTAATAACAAGTTACAAGACTAATAACAAGTTACAAGACTAATAACAAGTTACAAGACTAATAACAAGTTAGAAGACTAATAACAAGTTAGAAGACTAATAACAAGTTAGAAGACTAATAACAAGTTAGAAGACTAATAACAAGTTAGAAGACTAATAACAAGTTACAAGACTAATAACAAGTTACAAGACTAATAACAAGTTAGAAGACTAATAACAAGTTACAAGACTAATAACAAGTTAGAAGACTAATAACAAGTTACAAGACTAATAACAAGTTAGAAGACTAATAACAAGTTACAAGACTAATAACAAGTTAGAAGACTAATAACAAGTTACAAGACTAATAACAAGTTAGAAGACTAATAACAAGTTAGAAGACTAATAACAAGTTACAAGATAACATTACAAGACTAATAACAAGTTAGAAGACTAATAACAAGTTACAAGACTAATAACAAGTTAGAAGACTAATAACAAGTTAGAAGACTAATAACAAGTTACAAGACTAATAACAAGTTAGAAGACTAATAACAAGTTACAGTTAGAAGACTAATAACAAGTTACAAGACTAATAACAAGTTAGAAGACTAATAACAAGTTACAAGACTAATAACAAGTTAGAAGACTAATAACAAGTTACAAGACTAATAACAAGTTACAAGACTAATAACAAGTTAGAAGACTAATAACAAGTTACAAGACTAATAACAAGTTAGAAGACTAATAACAAGTTACAAGACTAATAACAAGTTAGAAGACTAATAACAAGTTAGAAGACTAATAACAAGTTACAAGACTAATAACAAGTTACAAGACTAATAACAAGTTACAAGACTAATAACAAGTTACAAGACTAATAACAAGTTACAAGACTAATAACAAGTTACAAGACTAATAACAAGTTAGAAGACTAATAACAAGTTACAAGACTAATAACAAGTTACAAGACTAATAACAAGTTACAAGACTAATAACAAGTTACAAGACTAATAACAAGTTACAAGACTAATAACAAGTTAGAAGACTAATAACAAGTTACAAGACTAATAACAAGTTAGAAGACTAATAACAAGTTACAAGACTAATAACAAGTTACAAGACTAATAACAAGTTAGAAGACTAATAACAAGTTAGAAGACTAATAACAAGTTACAAGACTAATAACAAGTTACAAGACTAATAACAAGTTACAAGACTAATAACAAGTTACAAGACTAATAACAAGTTAGAAGACTAATAACAAGTTACAAGACTAATAACAAGTTAGAAGACTAATAACAAGTTAGAAGACTAATAACAAGTTACAAGACTAATAACAAGTTAGAAGACTAATAACAAGTTACAAGACTAATAACAAGTTACAAGACTAATAACAAGTTACAAGACTAATAACAAGTTAGAAGACTAATAACAAGTTAGAAGACTAATAACAAGTTAGAAGACTAATAACAAGTTAGAAGACTAATAACAAGTTACAAGACTAATAACAAGTTAGAAAACTAATAACAAGTTACAAGACTAATAACAAGTTACAAGACTAATAACAAGTTACAAGACTAATAACAAGTTATAAGACTAATAACAAGTTAGAAGACTAATAACAAGTTACAAGACTAATAACAAGTTAGAAGACTAATAACAAGTTACAAGACTAATAACAAGTTACAAGACTAATAACAAGTTACAAGACTAATAACAAGTTAGAAGACTAATAACAAGTTAGAAGACTAATAACAAGTTACAAGACTAATAACAAGTTAGAAGACTAATAACAAGTTACAAGACTAATAACAAGTTAGAAGACTAATAACAAGTTACAAGACTAATAACAAGTTAGAAGACTAATAACAAGTTACAAGACTAATAACAAGTTAGAAGACTAATAACAAGTTAGAAGACTAATAACAAGTTACAAGACTAATAACAAGTTAGAAGACTAATAATAAGTTACAAGACTAATAACAAGTTAGAAGACTAATAACAAGTTACAAGACTAATAACAAGTTAGAAGACTAATAACAAGTTAGAAGACTAATAACAAGTTACAAGACTAATAACAAGTTACAAGACTAATAACAAGTTAGAAGACTAATAACAAGTTAGAAGACTAATAACAAGTTACAAGACTAATAAAAAGTTAGAAGACTAATAACAAGTTAGAAGACTAATAACAAGTTAGAAGACTAATAACAAGTTACAAGACTAATAACAAGTTAGAAGACTAATAACAAGTTAGAAGACTAATAACAAGTTACAAGACTAATAACAAGTTAGAAGACTAATAACAAGTTACAAGACTAATAACAAGTTAGAAGACTAATAACAAGTTAGAAGACTAATAACAAGTTAGAAGACTAATAACAAGTTACAAGACTAATAACAAGTTAGAAGACTAATAACAAGTTACAAGACTAATAACAAGTTACAAGACTAATAACAAGTTACAAGACTAATAACAAGTTAGAAGACTAATAACAAGTTACAAGACTAATAACAAGTTACAAGACTAATAACAAGTTAGAAGACTAATAACAAGTTAGAAGACTAATAACAAGTTACAAGACTAATAACAAGTTAGAAGACTAATAACAAGTTACAAGACTAATAACAAGTTAGAAGACTAATAACAAGTTACAAGACTAATAACAAGTTACAAGACTAATAACAAGTTACAAGACTAATAACAAGTTAGAAGACTAATAACAAGTTAGAAGACTAATAACAAGTTAGAAGACTAATAACAAGTTACAAGACTAATAACAAGTTAGAAGACTAATAACAAGTTAGAAGACTAATAACAAGTTAGAAGACTAATAACAAGTTACAAGACTAATAACAAGTTAGAAGACTAATAACAAGTTACAAGACTAATAACAAGTTACAAGACTAATAACAAGTTAGAAGACTAATAACAAGTTACAAGACTAATAACAAGTTAGAAGACTAATAACAAGTTACAAGACTAATAACAAGTTACAAGACTAATAACAAGTTAGAAGACTAATAACAAGTTAGAAGACTAATAACAAGTTAGAAGACTAATAACAAGTTACAAGACTAATAACAAGTTAGAAGACTAATAACAAGTTACAAGACTAATAACAAGTTACAAGACTAATAACAAGTTAGAAGACTAATAACAAGTTACAAGACTAATAACAAGTTAGAAGACTAATAACAAGTTACAAGACTAATAACAAGTTAGAAGACTAATAACAAGTTACAAGACTAATAACAAGTTAGAAGACTAATAACAAGTTACAAGACTAATAACAAGTTAGAAGACTAATAACAAGTTAGAAGACTAATAACAAGTTACAAGACTAATAACAAGTTAGAAGACTAATAACAAGTTACAAGACTAATAACAAGTTACAAGACTAATAACAAGTTACAAGACTAATAACAAGTTATAAGACTAATAACAAGTTAGAAGACTAATAACAAGTTACAAGACTAATAACAAGTTAGAAGACTAATAACAAGTTACAAGACTAATAACAAGTTAGAAGACTAATAACAAGTTACAAGACTAATAACAAGTTAGAAGACTAATAACAAGTTACAAGACTAATAACAAGTTAGAAGACTAATAACAAGTTAGAAGACTAATAACAAGTTACAAGACTAATAACAAGTTAGAAGACTAATAACAAGTTACAAGACTAATAACAAGTTAGAAGACTAATAACAAGTTACAAGACTAATAACAAGTTACAAGACTAATAACAAGTTAGAAGACTAATAACAAGTTACAAGACTAATAACAAGTTAGAAGACTAATAACAAGTTAGAAGACTAATAACAAGTTAGAAGACTAATAACAAGTTACAAGACTAATGACAAGTTACAAGACTAATAACAAGTTAGAAGACTAATAACAAGTTAGAAGACTAATAACAAGTTACAAGACTAATAACAAGTTACAAGACTAATAACAAGTTACAAGACTAATGACAAGTTACAAGACTAATAACAAGTTAGAAGACTAATAACAAGTTAGAAGACTAATAACAAGTTAGAAGACTAATAACAAGTTACAAGACTAATAACAAGTTAGAAGACTAATAACAAGTTACAAGACTAATAACAAGTTACAAGACTAATAACAAGTTAGAAGACTAATAACAAGTTACAAGACTAATAACAAGTTACATGACTAATAACAAATTAGAAGACTAATAACAAGTTAGAAGACTAATAACAAGTTAGAAGACTAATAACAAGTTAGAAGACTAATAACAAGTTAGAAGACTAATAACAAGTTACAAGACTAATAACAAGTTAGAAGACTGATAACAAGTTACAAGACTAATAACAAGTTACAAGACTAATAACAAGTTACAAGACTAATAACAAGTTAGAAGACTAATAACAAGTTACAAGATTAATAACAAGTTAGAAGACTAATAACAAGTTACAAGACTAATAACAAGTTACAAGACTAATAATAAGTTAGAAGACTAATAACAAGTTAGAAGACTAATAACAAGTTAGAAGACTAATAACAAGTTAGAAGACTAATAACAAGTTAGAAGACTAATAACAAGTTACAAGACTAATAACAAGTTAGAAGACTAATAACAAGTTAGAAGACTAATAACAAGTTACAAGACTAATAACAAGTTAGAAGACTAATAACAAGTTACAAGACTAATAACAAGTTAGAAGACTAATAACAAGTTACAAGACTAATAACAAGTTACAAGACTAATAACAAGTTAGAAGACTAATAACAAGTTACAAGACTAATAACAAGTTACATGACTAATAACAAGTTAGAAGACTAATAACAAGTTAGAAGACTAATAACAAGTTAGAAGACTAATAACAAGTTACAAGACTAATAACAAGTTAGAAGACTAATAACAAGTTACAAGACTAATAACAAGTTATAAGACTAATAACAAGTTAGAAGACTAATAACAAGTTACAAGACTAATAACAAGTTAGAAGACTAATAACAAGTTACAAGACTAATAACAAGTTAGAAGACTAATAACAAGTTACAAGACTAATAACAAGTTAGAAGACTAATAACAAGTTACAAGACTAATAACAAGTTAGAAGACTAATAACAAGTTAGAAGACTAATAACAAGTTACAAGACTAATAACAAGTTAGAAGACTAATAACAAGTTACAAGACTAATAACAAGTTAGAAGACTAATAACAAGTTACAAGACTAATAACAAGTTACAAGACTAATAACAAGTTAGAAGACTAATAACAAGTTACAAGACTAATAACAAGTTAGAAGACTAATAACAAGTTAGAAGACTAATAACAAGTTAGAAGACTAATAACAAGTTACAAGACTAATGACAAGTTACAAGACTAATAACAAGTTAGAAGACTAATAACAAGTTAGAAGACTAATAACAAGTTAGAAGACTAATAACAAGTTAGAAGACTAATAACAAGTTACAAGACTAATAACAAGTTACAAGACTAATAACAAATTACAAGACTAATAACAAGTTAGAAGACTAATAACAAGTTACAAGACTAATAACAAGTTACAAGACTAATAACAAGTTACAAGACTAATAACAAGTTACAAGACTAATAACAAGTTAGAAGACTAATAACAAGTTACAAGACTAATAACAAGTTACAAGACTAATAACAAGTTACAAGACTAATGACAAGTTACAAGACTAATAACAAGTTAGAAGACTAATAACAAGTTAGAAGACTAATAACAAGTTAGAAGACTAATAACAAGTTAGAAGACTAATAACAAGTTACAAGACTAATAACAAGTTAGAAGACTAATAACAAGTTACAAGACTAATAACAAGTTACAAGACTAATAACAAGTTAGAAGACTAATAACAAGTTACAAGACTAATAACAAGTTACATGACTAATAACAAATTAGAAGACTAATAACAAGTTAGAAGACTAATAACAAGTTAGAAGACTAATAACAAGTTAGAAGACTAATAACAAGTTAGAAGACTAATAACAAGTTACAAGACTAATAACAAGTTAGAAGACTGATAACAAGTTACAAGACTAATAACAAGTTACAAGACTAATAACAAGTTACAAGACTAATAACAAGTTAGAAGACTAATAACAAGTTACAAGATTAATAACAAGTTAGAAGACTAATAACAAGTTACAAGACTAATAACAAGTTACAAGACTAATAATAAGTTAGAAGACTAATAACAAGTTAGAAGACTAATAACAAGTTAGAAGACTAATAACAAGTTAGAAGACTAATAACAAGTTAGAAGACTAATAACAAGTTACAAGACTAATAACAAGTTAGAAGACTAATAACAAGTTAGAAGACTAATAACAAGTTACAAGACTAATAACAAGTTAGAAGACTAATAACAAGTTACAAGACTAATAACAAGTTAGACGACTAATAACAAGTTACAAGACTAATAACAAGTTAGAAGACTAATAACAAGTTACAAGACTAATAACAAGTTACAAGACTAATAACAAGTTAGAAGACTAATAACAAGTTACAAGACTAATAACAAGTTACATGACTAATAACAAGTTAGAAGACTAATAACAAGTTAGAAGACTAATAACAAGTTAGAAGACTAATAACAAGTTACAAGACTAATAATAAGTTAGAAGACTAATAACAAGTTAGAAGACTAATAACAAGTTACAAGACTAATAACAAGTTACAAGACTAATAACAAGTTACAAGACTAATAACAAGTTAGAAGACTAATAACAAGTTAGAAGACTAATAACAAGTTAGAAGACTAATAACAAGTTACAAGACTAATAACAAGTTACAAGACTAATAACAAGTTACAAGACTAATAACAAGTTAGAAGACTAATAACAAGTTAGAAGACTAATAACAAGTTACAAGACTAATAACAAGTTAGAAGACTAATAACAAGTTACAAGACTAATAACAAGTTACAAGACTAATAACAAGTTACAAGACTAATAACAAGTTAGAAGACTAATAACAAGTTACAAGACTAATAACAAGTTACAAGACTAATAACAAGTTAGAAGACTAATAACAAGTTAGAAGACTAATAACAAGTTACAAGACTAATAACAAGTTAGAAGACTAATAACAAGTTACAAGACTAATAACAAGTTAGAAGACTAATAACAAGTTACAAGACTAATAACAAGTTACAAGACTAATAACAAGTTAGAAGACTAATAACAAGTTACAAGACTAATAACAAGTTACATGACTAATAACAAGTTAGAAGACTAATAACAAGTTACAAGACTAATAACAAGTTACATGACTAATAACAAGTTAGAAGACTAATAACAAGTTAGAAGACTAATAACAAGTTAGAAGACTAATAACAAGTTACAAGACTAATAATAAGTTAGAAGACTAATAACAAGTTAGAAGACTAATAACAAGTTACAAGATTAATAACAAGTTAGAAGACTAATAACAAGTTACAAGACTAATAACAAGTTACAAGACTAATAATAAGTTAGAAGACTAATAACAAGTTAGAAGACTAATAACAAGTTACAAGACTAATAACAAGTTACAAGACTAATAACAAGTTACAAGACTAATAACAAGTTAGAAGACTAATAACAAGTTAGAAGACTAATAACAAGTTACAAGACTAATAACAAGTTAGAAGACTAATAACAAGTTACAAGACTAATAACAAGTTACAAGACTAATAACAAGTTACAAGACTAATAACAAGTTAGAAGACTAATAACAAGTTACAAGACTAATAACAAGTTACAAGACTAATAACAAGTTAGAAGACTAATAACAAGTTAGAAGACTAATAACAAGTTACAAGACTAATAACAAGTTAGAAGACTAATAACAAGTTACAAGACTAATAACAAGTTAGAAGACTAATAACAAGTTACAAGACTAATAACAAGTTACAAGACTAATAACAAGTTAGAAGACTAATAACAAGTTACAAGACTAATAACAAGTTACATGACTAATAACAAGTTAGAAGACTAATAACAAGTTAGAAGACTAATAACAAGTTAGAAGACTAATAACAAGTTACAAGACTAATAACAAGTTAGAAGACTAATAACAAGTTACAAGACTAATAACAAGTTAGAAGACTAATAACAAGTTACAAGACTAATAACAAGTTACAAGACTAATAACAAGTTAGAAGACTAATAACAAGTTAGAAGACTAATAACAAGTTAGAAGACTAATAACAAGTTAGAAGACTAATAACAAGTTACAAGACTAATAACAAGTTAGAAGACTAATAACAAGTTACAAGACTAATAACAAGTTAGAAGACTAATAACAAGTTACAAGACTAATAACAAGTTACAAGACTAATAACAAGTTACAAGACTAATAACAAGTTACAAGACTAATAACAAGTTACAAGACTAATAACAAGTTAGAAGACTAATAACAAGTTAGAAGACTAATAACAAGTTAGAAGACTAATAACAAGTTACAAGACTAATAACAAGTTACAAGACTAATAACAAGTTACAAGACTAATAACAAGTTACAAGACTAATAACAAGTTAGAAGACTAATAACAAGTTAGAAGACTAATAACAAGTTAGAAGACTAATAACAAGTTAGAAGACTAATAACAAGTTACAAGACTAATAACAAGTTACAAGACTAATAACAAGTTAGAAGACTAATAACAAGTTACAAGACTAATAACAAGTTAGAAGACTAATAACAAGTTAGAAGACTAATAAAAAGTTACAAGACTAATAACAAGTTACAAGACTAATAACAAGTTAGAAGACTAATAACAAGTTACAAGACTAATAACAAGTTACAAGACTAATAACAAGTTACAAGACTAATAACAAGTTAGAAGACTAATAACAAGTTACAAGACTAATAACAAGTTACAAGACTAATAACAAGTTAGAAGACTAATAACAAGTTACAAGACTAATAACAAGTTACAAGACTAATAACAAGTTACAAGACTAATAACAAGTTACAAGACTAATAACAAGTTACAAGACTAATAACAAGTTACAAGACTAATAACAAGTTACAAGACTAATAACAAGTTACAAGACTAATAACAAGTTAGAAGACTAATAACAAGTTACAAGACTAATAACAAGTTACAAGACTAATAACAAGTTAGAAGACTAATAACAAGTTAGAAGACTAATAACAAGTTACAAGACTAATAACAAGTTAGAAGACTAATAACAAGTTACAAGACTAATAACAAGTTAGAAGACTAATAACAAGTTAGAAGACTAATAACAAGTTAGAAGACTAATAACAAGTTAGAAGACTAATAACAAGTTACAAGACTAATAACAAGTTACAAGACTAATAACAAGTTACAAGACTAATAACAAGTTACAAGACTAATAACAAGTTAGAAGACTAATAACAAGTTACAAGACTAATAACAAGTTACAAGACTAATAACAAGTTACAAGACTAATAACAAGTTAGAAGACTAATAACAAGTTACAAGACTAATAACAAGTTACAAGACTAATAACAAGTTAGAAGACTAATAACAAGTTACAAGACTAATAACAAGTTACAAGACTAATAACAAGTTAGAAGACTAATAACAAGTTAGAAGACTAATAACAAGTTAGAAGACTAATAACAAGTTACAAGACTAATAACAAGTTAGAAGACTAATAACAAGTTACAAGACTAATAACAAGTTACAAGACTAATAACAAGTTAGAAGACTAATAACAAGTTACAAGACTAATAACAAGTTACAAGACTAATAACAAGTTAGAAGACTAATAACAAGTTACAAGACTAATAACAAGTTACAAGACTAATGACAAGTTACAAGACTAATAACAAGTTAGAAGACTAATAACAAGTTAGAAGACTAATAACAAGTTAGAAGACTAATAACAAGTTAGAAGACTAATAACAAGTTACAAGACTAATGACAAGTTACAAGACTAATAACAAGTTAGAAGACTAATAACAAGTTAGAAGACTAATAACAAGTTAGAAGACTAATAACAAGTTAGAAGACTAATAACAAGTTAGAAGACTAATAACAAGTTACAAGACTAATAACAAGTTACAAGACTAATAACAAGTTAGAAGACTAATAGCAAGTTACAAGACTAATAACAAGTTACAAGACTAATAACAAGTTACAAGACTAATAACAAGTTACAAGACTAATAACAAGTTAGAAGACTAATAACAAGTTAGAAGACTAATAACAAGTTACAAGACTAATAACAAGTTAGAAGACTAATAACAAGTTACAAGACTAATAACAAGTTAGAAGACTAATAACAAGTTAGAAGACTAATAACAAGTTAGAAGACTAATAACAAGTTACAAGACTAATAACAAGTTAGAAGACTAATAACAAGTTAGAAGACTAATAACAAGTTACAAGACTAATAACAAGTTAGAAGACTAATAACAAGTTAGAAGACTAATAACAAGTTAGAAGACTAATAACAAGTTAGAAAACTAATAACAAGTTACAAGACTAATAACAAGTTACAAGACTAATAACAAGTTACAAGACTAATAACAAGTTATAAGACTAATAACAAGTTAGAAGACTAATAACAAGTTACAAGACTAATAACAAGTTAGAAGACTAATAACAAGTTACAAGACTAATAACAAGTTAGAAGACTAATAACAAGTTACAAGACTAATAACAAGTTAGAAGACTAATAACAAGTTAGAAGACTAATAACAAGTTAGAAGACTAATAACAAGTTACAAGACTAATAACAAGTTAGAAGACTAATAACAAGTTACAAGACTAATAACAAGTTACAAGACTAATAACAAGTTAGAAGACTAATAACAAGTTACAAGACTAATAACAAGTTAGAAGACTAATAACAAGTTACAAGACTAATAACAAGTTAGAAGACTAATAACAAGTTAGAAGACTAATAACAAGTTACAAGACTAATAACAAGTTAGAAGACTAATAACAAGTTACAAGACTAATAACAAGTTAGAAGACTAATAACAAGTTACAAGACTAATAACAAGTTACAAGACTAATAACAAGTTAGAAGACTAATAACAAGTTACAAGACTAATAACAAGTTACAAGACTAATAACAAGTTAGAAGACTAATAACAAGTTACAAGACTAATAACAAGTTACAAGACTAATAACAAGTTAGAAGACTAATAACAAGTTACAAGACTAATAACAAGTTAGAAGACTAATAACAAGTTACAAGACTAATAACAAGTTAGAAGACTAATAACAAGTTACAAGACTAATAACAAGTTACAAGACTAATAACAAGTTAGAAGACTAATAACAAGTTACAAGACTAATAACAAGTTAGAAGACTAATAACAAGTTACAAGACTAATAACAAGTTAGAAGACTAATAACAAGTTACAAGACTAATAACAAGTTAGAAGACTAATAACAAGTTACAAGACTAATAACAAGTTAGAAGACTAATAACAAGTTAGAAGACTAATAACAAGTTACAAGACTAATAACAAGTTAGAAGACTAATAACAAGTTACAAGACTAATAACAAGTTACAAGACTAATAACAAGTTACAAGACTAATAACAAGTTATAAGACTAATAACAAGTTAGAAGACTAATAACAAGTTACAAGACTAATAACAAGTTAGAAGACTAATAACAAGTTACAAGACTAATAACAAGTTAGAAGACTAATAACAAGTTACAAGACTAATAACAAGTTAGAAGACTAATAACAAGTTACAAGACTAATAACAAGTTAGAAGACTAATAACAAGTTAGAAGACTAATAACAAGTTACAAGACTAATAACAAGTTAGAAGACTAATAACAAGTTACAAGACTAATAACAAGTTAGAAGACTAATAACAAGTTACAAGACTAATAACAAGTTACAAGACTAATAACAAGTTAGAAGACTAATAACAAGTTACAAGACTAATAACAAGTTAGAAGACTAATAACAAGTTAGAAGACTAATAACAAGTTAGAAGACTAATAACAAGTTACAAGACTAATGACAAGTTACAAGACTAATAACAAGTTAGAAGACTAATAACAAGTTAGAAGACTAATAACAAGTTACAAGACTAATAACAAGTTACAAGACTAATAACAAGTTACAAGACTAATAACAAGTTAGAAGACTAATAACAAGTTACAAGACTAATAACAAGTTACAAGACTAATAACAAGTTACAAGACTAATAACAAGTTACAAGACTAATAACAAGTTACAAGACTAATAACAAGTTACAAGACTAATAACAAGTTAGAAGACTAATAACAAGTTAGAAGACTAATAACAAGTTAGAAGACTAATAACAAGTTACAAGACTAATAACAAGTTAGAAGACTAATAACAAGTTACAAGACTAATAACAAGTTACAAGACTAATAACAAGTTAGAAGACTAATAACAAGTTACAAGACTAATAACAAGTTACAAGACTAATAACAAGTTAGAAGACTAATAACAAGTTACAAGACTAATAACAAGTTACAAGACTAATAACAAGTTACAAGACTAATAACAAGTTACAAGACTAATAACAAGTTACAAGACTAATAACAAGCTACAAGACTAATGACAAGTTACAAGACTAATAACAAGTTAGAAGACTAATAACAAGTTAGAAGACTAATAACAAGTTAGAAGACTAATAACAAGTTAGAAGACTAATAACAAGTTACAAGACTAATAACAAGTTAGAAGACTAATAACAAGTTACAAGACTAATAACAAGTTACAAGACTAATAACAAGTTAGAAGACTAATAACAAGTTACAAGACTAATAACAAGTTACAAGACTAATAACAAGTTAGAAGACTAATAACAAGTTACAAGACTAATAACAAGTTACAAGACTAATGACAAGTTACAAGACTAATAACAAGTTAGAAGACTAATAACAAGTTAGAAGACTAATAACAAGTTAGAAGACTAATAACAAGTTAGAAGACTAATAACAAGTTACAAGACTAATAACAAGTTAGAAGACTAATAACAAGTTACAAGACTAATAACAAGTTACAAGACTAATAACAAGTTAGAAGACTAATAACAAGTTACAAGACTAATAACAAGTTACAAGACTAATAACAAGTTAGAAGACTAATAACAAGTTACAAGACTAATAACAAGTTACAAGACTAATAACAAGTTACAAGACTAATAACAAGTTACAAGACTAATAACAAGTTACAAGACTAATAACAAGCTACAAGACTAATAACAAATTAGAAGACTAATAACAAGTTAGAAGACTAATAACAAGTTAGAAGACTAATAACAAGTTAGAAGACTAATAACAAGTTAGAAGACTAATAACAAGTTACAAGACTAATAACAAGTTAGAAGACTGATAACAAGTTACAAGACTAATAACAAGTTACAAGACTAATAACAAGTTACAAGACTAATAACAAGTTAGAAGACTAATAACAAGTTACAAGATTAATAACAAGTTAGAAGACTAATAACAAGTTACAAGACTAATAACAAGTTACAAGACTAATAATAAGTTAGAAGACTAATAACAAGTTAGAAGACTAATAACAAGTTAGAAGACTAATAACAAGTTAGAAGACTAATAACAAGTTAGAAGACTAATAACAAGTTACAAGACTAATAACAAGTTAGAAGACTAATAACAAGTTAGAAGACTAATAACAAGTTACAAGACTAATAACAAGTTAGAAGACTAATAACAAGTTACAAGACTAATAACAAGTTAGAAGACTAATAACAAGTTACAAGACTAATAACAAGTTACAAGACTAATAACAAGTTAGAAGACTAATAACAAGTTACAAGACTAATAACAAGTTACATGACTAATAACAAGTTAGAAGACTAATAACAAGTTAGAAGACTAATAACAAGTTAGAAGACTAATAACAAGTTACAAGACTAATAACAAGTTAGAAGACTAATAACAAGTTACAAGACTAATAACAAGTTAGAAGACTAATAACAAGTTACAAGACTAATAACAAGTTACAAGACTAATAACAAGTTAGAAGACTAATAACAAGTTACAAGACTAATAACAAGTTACAAGACTAATAACAAGTTAGAAGACTAATAACAAGTTACAAGACTAATAACAAGTTAGAAGACTAATAACAAGTTACAAGACTAATAACAAGTTACAAGACTAATAACAAGTTAGAAGACTAATAACAAGTTACAAGACTAATAACAAGTTAGAAGACTAATAACAAGTTACAAGACTAATAACAAGTTACAAGACTAATGACAAGTTACAAGACTAATAACAAGTTAGAAGACTAATAACAAGTTACAAGACTAATAACAAGTTAGAAGACTAATAACAAGTTACAAGACTAATAACAAGTTACAAGACTAATAACAAGTTAGAAGACTAATAACAAGTTACAAGACTAATAACAAGTTACAAGACTAATAACAAGTTAGAAGACTAATAACAAGTTAGAAGACTAATAACAAGTTACAAGACTAATAACAAGTTAGAAGACTAATAACAAGTTACAAGACTAATAACAAGTTACAAGACTAATAACAAGTTACAAGACTAATAACAAGTTAGAAGACTAATAACAAGTTACAAGACTAATAACAAGTTAGAAGACTAATAACAAGTTAGAAGACTAATAACAAGTTAGAAGACTAATAACAAGTTACAAGACTAATAACAAGTTACAAGACTAATAACAAGTTACAAGACTAATAACAAGTTACAAGACTAATAACAAGTTAGAAGACTAATAACAAGTTAGAAGACTAATAACAAGTTAGAAGACTAATAACAAGTTAGAAGACTAATAACAAGTTACAAGACTAATAACAAGTTACAAGACTAATAACAAGTTAGAAGACTAATAACAAGTTACAAGACTAATAACAAGTTAGAAGACTAATAACAAGTTAGAAGACTAATAAAAAGTTACAAGACTAATAACAAGTTACAAGACTAATAACAAGTTAGAAGACTAATAACAAGTTACAAGACTAATAACAAGTTACAAGACTAATAACAAGTTACAAGACTAATAACAAGTTAGAAGACTAATAACAAGTTACAAGACTAATAACAAGTTACAAGACTAATAACAAGTTAGAAGACTAATAACAAGTTACAAGACTAATAACAAGTTACAAGACTAATAACAAGTTACAAGACTAATAACAAGTTACAAGACTAATAACAAGTTACAAGACTAATAACAAGTTACAAGACTAATAACAAGTTACAAGACTAATAACAAGTTACAAGACTAATAACAAGTTAGAAGACTAATAACAAGTTACAAGACTAATAACAAGTTACAAGACTAATAACAAGTTAGAAGACTAATAACAAGTTAGAAGACTAATAACAAGTTACAAGACTAATAACAAGTTAGAAGACTAATAACAAGTTACAAGACTAATAACAAGTTAGAAGACTAATAACAAGTTAGAAGACTAATAAAAAGTTACAAGACTAATAACAAGTTACAAGACTAATAACAAGTTAGAAGACTAATAACAAGTTACAAGACTAATAACAAGTTACAAGACTAATAACAAGTTACAAGACTAATAACAAGTTAGAAGACTAATAACAAGTTACAAGACTAATAACAAGTTACAAGACTAATAACAAGTTAGAAGACTAATAACAAGTTACAAGACTAATAACAAGTTAGAAGACTAATAACAAGTTAGAAGACTAATAACAAGTTACAAGACTAATAACAAGTTACAAGACTAATAACAAGTTACAAGACTAATAACAAGTTACAAGACTAATAACAAGTTACAAGACTAATAACAAGTTACAAGACTAATAACAAGTTACAAGACTAATAACAAGTTACAAGACTAATAACAAGTTTCAAGACTAATAACAAGTTACAAGACTAATAACAAGTTAAAAGACTAATAACAAGTTAGAAGACTAATAACAAGTTACAAGACTAATAACAAGTTACAAGACTAATAACAAGTTAGAAGACTAATAACAAGTTACAAGACTAATAACAAGTTAGAAGACTAATAACAAGTTAGAAGACTAATAACAAGTTACAAGACTAATAACAAGTTAGAAGACTAATAACAAGTTAGAAGACTAATAACAAGTTAGAAGACTAATAACAAGTTACAAGACTAATAACAAGTTAGAAGACTAATAACAAGTTAGAAGACTAATAACAAGTTAGAAGACTAATAACAAGTTAGAAGACTAATAACAAGTTACAAGACTAATAACAAGTTACAAGACTAATAACAAGTTACAAGACTAATAACAAGTTACAAGACTAATAACAAGTTACAAGACTAATAACAAGTTACAAGACTAATAACAAGTTACAAGACTAATAACAAGTTAGAAGACTAATAACAAGTTACAAGATTAATAACAAGTTAGAAGACTAATAACAAGTTACAAGACTAATAACAAGTTACAAGACTAATAATAAGTTAGAAGACTAATAACAAGTTAGAAGACTAATAACAAGTTAGAAGACTAATAACAAGTTAGAAGACTAATAACAAGTTAGAAGACTAATAACAAGTTACAAGACTAATAACAAGTTAGAAGACTAATAACAAGTTAGAAGACTAATAACAAGTTACAAGACTAATAACAAGTTAGAAGATTAATAACAAGTTACAAGACTAATAACAAGTTAGAAGACTAATAACAAGTTACAAGACTAATAACAAGTTACAAGACTAATAACAAGTTAGAAGACTAATAACAAGTTACAAGACTAATAACAAGTTACATGACTAATAACAAGTTAGAAGACTAATAACAAGTTAGAAGACTAATAACAAGTTAGAAGACTAATAACAAGTTACAAGACTAATAACAAGTTAGAAGACTAATAACAAGTTACAAGACTAATAACAAGTTAGAAGACTAATAACAAGTTACAAGACTAATAACAAGTTACAAGACTAATAACAAGTTAGAAGACTAATAACAAGTTACAAGACTAATAACAAGTTAGAAGACTAATAACAAGTTAGAAGACTAATAACAAGTTAGAAGACTAATAACAAGTTACAAGACTAATAACAAGTTAGAAGACTAATAACAAGTTACAAGACTAATAACAAGTTACAAGACTAATAACAAGTTAGAAGACTAATAACAAGTTACAAGACTAATAACAAGTTACATGACTAATAACAAGTTAGAAGACTAATAACAAGTTAGAAGACTAATAACAAGTTACAAGACTAATAACAAGTTAGAAGACTAATAACAAGTTACAAGACTAATAACAAGTTAGAAGACTAATAACAAGTTACAAGACTAATAACAAGTTACAAGACTAATAACAAGTTACAAGACTAATAACAAGTTACAAGACTAATAACAAGTTACAAGACTAATAACAAATTACAAGACTAATAACAAGTTAGAAGACTAATAACAAGTTAGAAAACTAATAACAAGTTACAAGACTAATAACAAGTTAGAAGACTAATAACAAGTTACAAGACTAATAACAAGTTAGAAGACTAATAACAAGTTAGAAGACTAATAACAAGTTACAAGACTAATAACAAGTTACAAGACTAATAACAAGTTACAAGACTAATAACAAGTTACAAGACTAATAACAAGTTACAAGACTAATGACAAGTTACAAGACTAATAACAAGTTAGAAGACTAATAACAAGTTAGAAGACTAATAACAAGTTAGAAGACTAATAACAAGTTAGAAGACTAATAACAAGTTACAAGACTAATAACAAGTTAGAAGACTAATAACAAGTTACAAGACTGATAACAAGTTACAAGACTAATAACAAGTTAGAAGACTAATAACAAGTTATAAGACTAATAACAAGTTACATGACTAATAACAAGTTAGAAGACTAATAACAAGTTAGAAGACTAATAACAAGTTAGAAGACTAATAACAAGTTACAAGACTAATAACAAGTTAGAAGACTAATAACAAGTTACAAGACTAATAACAAGTTAGAAGACTAATAACAAGTTACAAGACTAATAACAAGTTACAAGACTAATAACAAGTTAGAAGACTAATAACAAGTTACAAGACTAATAACAAGTTACAAGACTAATAACAAGTTAGAAGACTAATAACAAGTTAGAAGACTAATAACAAGTTACAAGACTAATAACAAGTTAGAAGACTAATAACAAGTTAGAAGACTAATAACAAGTTACAAGACTAATAACAAGTTAGAAGACTAATAACAAGTTACAAGACTAATAACAAGTTACAAGACTAATAACAAGTTACAAGACTAATAACAAGTTAGAAGACTAATAACAAGTTACAAGACTAATAACAAGTTACAAGACTAATAACAAGTTACAAGACTAATAACAAGTTACAAGACTAATAACAAGTTACAAGACTAATAACAAGTTACAAGACTAATAACAAGTTACAAGACTAATAACAAGTTAGAAGACTAATAACAAGTTACAAGACTAATAACAAGTTAGAAGACTAATAACAAGTTACAAGACTAATAACAAGTTAGAAGACTAATAACAAGTTAGAAGACTAATAACAAGTTACAAGACTAATAACAAGTTACAAGACTAATAACAAGTTAGAAGACTAATAACAAGTTACAAGACTAATAACAAGTTACAAGACTAATAACAAGTTACAAGACTAATAACAAGTTACAAGACTAATAACAAGTTACAAGACTAATAACAAGTTACATGACTAATAACAAGTTAGAAGACTAATAACAAGTTAGAAGACTAATAACAAGTTACAAGACTAATAACAAGTTAGAAGACTAATAACAAGTTACAAGACTAATAACAAGTTAGAAGACTAATAACAAGTTACAAGACTAATAACAAGTTACAAGACTAATAACAAGTTACAAGACTAATAACAAGTTACAAGACTAATAACAAGTTACAAGACTAATAACAAATTACAAGACTAATAACAAGTTAGAAGACTAATAACAAGTTACAAGACTAATAACAAGTTACAAGACTAATAACAAGTTACAAGACTAATAACAAGTTAGAAGACTAATAACAAGTTAGAAGACTAATAACAAGTTAGAAGACTAATAACAAGTTACAAGACTAATAACAAGTTACAAGACTAATAACAAGTTACAAGACTAATAACAAGTTACAAGACTAATAACAAGTTACAAGACTAATAACAAGTTACAAGACTAATAACAAGTTACAAGACTAATAACTAGTTACAAGACTAATAACAAGTTACAAGACTAATGACAAGTTACAAGACTAATAACAAGTTACAAGACTAATAACAAGTTACAAGACTAATAACAAGTTACAAGACTAATAACAAGTTACAAGACTAATGACAAGTTACAAGACTAATAACAAGTTAGAAGACTAATAACAAGTTAGAAGACTAATAACAAGTTAGAAGACTAATAACAAGTTAGAAGACTAATAACAAGTTACAAGACTAATAACAAGTTAGAAGACTAATAACAAGTTAGAAGACTAATAACAAGTTACAAGACTAGTAACAAGTTACAAGACTAATAACAAGTTACAAGACTAATAACAAGTTACAAGACTAATAACAAGTTACAAGACTAATGACAAGTTACAAGACTAATAACAAGTTAGAAGACTAATAACAAGTTAGAAGACTAATAACAAGTTAGAAGACTAATAACAAGTTAGAAGACTAATAACAAGTTAGAAGACTAATAACAAGTTAGAAGACTAATAACAAGTTAGAAGACTAATAACAAGTTAGAAGACTAATAACAAGTTAGAAGACTAATAACAAGTTACAAGACTAATAACAAGTTACAAGACTAATAACAAGTTACAAGACTAATAACAAGTTACAAGACTAATAACAAGTTACAAGACTAATAACAAGTTACAAGACTAATAACAAGTTACAAGACTAATAACTAGTTACAAGACTAATAACAAGTTACAAGACTAATGACAAGTTACAAGACTAATAACAAGTTACAAGACTAATAACAAGTTACAAGACTAATAACAAGTTACAAGACTAATAACAAGTTACAAGACTAATGACAAGTTACAAGACTAATAACAAGTTAGAAGACTAATAACAAGTTAGAAGACTAATAACAAGTTAGAAGACTAATAACAAGTTAGAAGACTAATAACAAGTTACAAGACTAATAACAAGTTAGAAGACTAATAACAAGTTAGAAGACTAATAACAAGTTACAAGACTAGTAACAAGTTACAAGACTAATAACAAGTTACAAGACTAATAACAAGTTACAAGACTAATAACAAGTTACAAGACTAATGACAAGTTACAAGACTAATAACAAGTTAGAAGACTAATAACAAGTTAGAAGACTAATAACAAGTTAGAAGACTAATAACAAGTTAGAAGACTAATAACAAGTTAGAAGACTAATAACAAGTTAGAAGACTAATAACAAGTTAGAAGACTAATAACAAGTTAGAAGACTAATAACAAGTTAGAAGACTAATAACAAGTTACAAGACTAATAACAAGTTAGAAGACTAATAACAAGTTAGAAGACTAATAACAAGTTAGAAGACTAATAACAAGTTAAGAAGACTAATAACAAGTTACAAGACTAATAACAAGTTACAAGACTAATAACAAGTTAGAAGACTAATAACAAGTTACAAGACTAATAACAAGTTAGAAGACTAATAACAAGTTAGAAGACTAATAACAAGTTACAAGACTAATAACAAGTTACAAGACTAATAACAAATTAGAAGACTAATAACAAGTTACAAGACTAATAACAAGTTACAAGACTAATAACAAGTTACAAGACTAATAACAAGTTACAAGACTAATAACAAGTTACAAGACTAATAACAAGTTAGAAGACTAATAACAAGTTAGAAGACTAATAACAAGTTACAAGACTAATAACAAGTTACAAGACTAATAACAAGTTACAAGACTAATAACAAGTTAGAAGACTAATAACAAGTTAGAAGACTAATAACAAGTTACAAGACTAATAACAAGTTACAAGACTAATAACAAGTTACAAGACTAATAACAAGTTAGAAGACTAATAACAAGTTACATGATTAATAACAAGTTAGAAGACTAATAACAAGTTACAAGACTAATAACAAGTTACAAGACTAATAATAAGTTAGAAGACTAATAACAAGTTAGAAGACTAATAACAAGTTAGAAGACTAATAACAAGTTAGAAGACTAATAACAAGTTAGAAGACTAATAACAAGTTACAAGACTAATAACAAGTTAGAAGACTAATAACAAGTTAGAAGACTAATAACAAGTTACAAGACTAATAACAAGTTAGAAGACTAATAACAAGTTACAAGACTAATAACAAGTTAGAAGACTAATAACAAGTTACAAGACTAATAACAAGTTACAAGACTAATAACAAGTTAGAAGACTAATAACAAGTTACAAGACTAATAACAAGTTACATGACTAATAACAAGTTAGAAGACTAATAACAAGTTAGAAGACTAATAACAAGTTAGAAGACTAATAACAAGTTACAAGACTAATAACAAGTTAGAAGACTAATAACAAGTTACAAGACTAATAACAAGTTAGAAGACTAATAACAAGTTACAAGACTAATAACAAGTTACAAGACTAATAACAAGTTAGAAGACTAATAACAAGTTACAAGACTAATAACAAGTTACAAGACTAATAACAAGTTAGAAGACTAATAACAAGTTACAAGACTAATAACAAGTTACAAGACTAATAACAAGTTAGAAGACTAATAACAAGTTAGAAGACTAATAACAAGTTACAAGACTAATAACAAGTTAGAAGACTAATAACAAGTTACAAGACTAATAACAAGTTACAAGACTAATAACAAGTTACAAGACTAATAACAAGTTACAAGACTAATAACAAGTTACAAGACTAATAACAAGTTAGAAGACTAATAACAAGTTAGAAGACTAATAACAAGTTAGAAGACTAATAACAAGTTACAAGACTAATAACAAGTTACAAGACTAATAACAAGTTACAAGACTAATAACAAGTTACAAGACTAATAACAAGTTAGAAGACTAATAACAAGTTAGAAGACTAATAACAAGTTAGAAGACTAATAACAAGTTAGAAGACTAATAACAAGTTACAAGACTAATAACAAGTTACAAGACTAATAACAAGTTACAAGACTAATAACAAGTTACAAGACTAATAACAAATTACAAGACTAATAACAAGTTACAAGACTAATAACAAGTTAGAAGACTAATAACAAGTTACAAGACTAATAACAAGTTAGAAGACTAATAACAAGTTACAAGACTAATAACAAGTTACAAGACTAATAACAAGTTACAAGACTAATAACAAGTTACAAGACTAATAACAAGTTAGAAGACTAATAACAAGTTAGAAGACTAATAACAAGTTAGAAGACTAATAACAAGTTAGAAGACTAATAACAAGTTACAAGACTAATAACAAGTTACAAGACTAATAACAAGTTACAAGACTAATAACAAGTTACAAGACTAATAACAAGTTACAAGACTAATAACAAGTTACAAGACTAATAACAAGTTAGAAGACTAATAACAAGTTAGAAGACTAATAAAAAGTTACAAGACTAATAACAAGTTACAAGACTAATAACAAGTTAGAAGACTAATAACAAGTTACAAGACTAATAACAAGTTAGAAGACTAATAACAAGTTACAAGACTAATAACAAGTTACAAGACTAATAACAAGTTAGAAGATTAATAACAAGTTACAAGACTAATAACAAGTTACAAGACTAATAACAAGTTACAAGACTAATAACAAGTTACAAGACTAATAACAAGTTACAAGACTAATGACAAGTTACAAGACTAATAACAAGTTAGAAGACTAATAACAAGTTACAAGACTAATAACAAGTTACAAGACTAATAACAAGTTACAAGACTAATAACAAGTTACAAGACTAATAACAAGTTAGAAGACTAATAACAAGTTAGAAGACTAATAAAAAGTTACAAGACTAATAACAAGTTACAAGACTAATAACAAGTTAGAAGACTAATAACAAGTTACAAGACTAATAACAAGTTAGAAGACTAATAACAAGTTAGAAGACTAATAACAAGTTAGAAGACTAATAACAAGTTAGAAGACTAATAACAAGTTACAAGACTAATAACAAGTTAGAAGACTAATAATAAGTTAGAAGACTAATAACAAGTTACACGACTAATAATAAGTTAGAAGACTAATAACAAGTTACAAGACTAATAACAAGTTAGAAGACTAATAACAAGTTACAAGACTAATAACAAGTTACACGACTAATAATAAGTTAGAAGACTAATAACAAGTTACAAGACTAATAACAAGTTAGAAGACTAATAACAAGTTACAAGACTAATAACAAGTTAGAAGACTAATAACAAGTTAGAAGACTAATAACAAGTTACAAGACTAATAACAAGTTACAAGACTAATAACAAGTTACAAGACTAATAACAAGTTACAAGACTAATGACAAGTTACAAGACTAATAACAAGTTACAAGACTAATAACAAGTTACAAGACTAATAACAAGTTACAAGACTAATAACAAGTTACAAGACTAATGACAAGTTACAAGACTAATAACAAGTTAGAAGACTAATAACAAGTTAGAAGACTAATAACAAGTTAGAAGACTAATAACAAGTTAGAAGACTAATAACAAGTTACAAGACTAATAACAAGTTAGAAGACTAATAACAAGTTAGAAGACTAATAACAAGTTACAAGACTAGTAACAAGTTACAAGACTAATAACAAGTTACAAGACTAATAACAAGTTACAAGACTAATAACAAGTTACAAGACTAATGACAAGTTACAAGACTAATAACAAGTTAGAAGACTAATAACAAGTTAGAAGACTAATAACAAGTTAGAAGACTAATAACAAGTTAGAAGACTAATAACAAGTTAGAAGACTAATAACAAGTTAGAAGACTAATAACAAGTTAGAAGACTAATAACAAGTTAGAAGACTAATAACAAGTTAGAAGACTAATAACAAGTTACAAGACTAATAACAAGTTAGAAGACTAATAACAAGTTAGAAGACTAATAACAAGTTAGAAGACTAATAACAAGTTAAGAAGACTAATAACAAGTTACAAGACTAATAACAAGTTACAAGACTAATAACAAGTTACAAGACTAATAACAAGTTAGAAGACTAATAACAAGTTAGAAGACTAATAACAAGTTAGAAGACTAATAACAAGTTACAAGACTAATAACAAGTTACAAGACTAATAACAAGTTAGAAGACTAATAACAAGTTAGAAGACTAATAACAAGTTACAAGACTAATAACAAGTTAGAAGACTAATAACAAGTTACAAGACTAATAACAAGTTAGAAGACTAATAACAAGTTAGAAGACTAATAACAAGTTACAAGACTAATAACAAGTTAGAAGACTAATAACAAGTTAGAAGACTAATAACAAGTTACAAGACTAATAACAAGTTACAAGACTAATAACAAATTAGAAGACTAATAACAAGTTACAAGACTAATAACAAGTTACAAGACTAATAACAAGTTACAAGACTAATAACAAGTTACAAGACTAATAACAAGTTACAAGACTAATAACAAGTTAGAAGACTAATAACAAGTTAGAAGACTAATAACAAGTTACAAGACTAATAACAAGTTACAAGACTAATAACAAGTTACAAGACTAATAACAAGTTAGAAGACTAATAACAAGTTAGAAGACTAATAACAAGTTACAAGACTAATAACAAGTTACAAGACTAATAACAAGTTACAAGACTAATAACAAGTTAGAAGACTAATAACAAGTTACATGATTAATAACAAGTTAGAAGACTAATAACAAGTTACAAGACTAATAACAAGTTACAAGACTAATAATAAGTTAGAAGACTAATAACAAGTTAGAAGACTAATAACAAGTTAGAAGACTAATAACAAGTTAGAAGACTAATAACAAGTTAGAAGACTAATAACAAGTTACAAGACTAATAACAAGTTAGAAGACTAATAACAAGTTAGAAGACTAATAACAAGTTACAAGACTAATAACAAGTTAGAAGACTAATAACAAGTTACAAGACTAATAACAAGTTAGAAGACTAATAACAAGTTACAAGACTAATAACAAGTTACAAGACTAATAACAAGTTAGAAGACTAATAACAAGTTACAAGACTAATAACAAGTTACATGACTAATAACAAGTTAGAAGACTAATAACAAGTTAGAAGACTAATAACAAGTTAGAAGACTAATAACAAGTTACAAGACTAATAACAAGTTAGAAGACTAATAACAAGTTACAAGACTAATAACAAGTTAGAAGACTAATAACAAGTTACAAGACTAATAACAAGTTACAAGACTAATAACAAGTTAGAAGACTAATAACAAGTTACAAGACTAATAACAAGTTACAAGACTAATAACAAGTTAGAAGACTAATAACAAGTTACAAGACTAATAACAAGTTACAAGACTAATAACAAGTTACAAGACTAATAACAAGTTACAAGACTAATAACAAGTTACAAGACTAATAACAAGTTACAAGACTAATAACAAGTTACAAGACTAATAATAAGTTAGAAGACTAATAACAAGTTACAAGACTAATAACAAGTTACAAGACTAATAACAAGTTAGAAGACTAATAACAAGTTAGAAGACTAATAACAAGTTACAAGACTAATAACAAGTTACAAGACTAATAACAAGTTACAAGACTAATAACAAGTTACAAGACTAATAACAAGTTACAAGACTAATGACAAGTTACAAGACTAATAACAAGTTAGAAGACTAATAACAAGTTACAAGACTAATAACAAGTTACAAGACTAATAACAAGTTACAAGACTAATAACAAGTTACAAGACTAATAACAAGTTACAAGACTAATAACAAGTTAGAAGACTAATAACAAGTTACAAGACTAATAACAAGTTACAAGACTAATAACAAGTTACAAGACTAATAACAAGTTAGAAGACTAATAACAAGTTACAAGACTAATAACAAGTTAGAAGACTAATAACAAGTTACAAGACTAATAACAAGTTAGAAGACTAATAACAAGTTACAAGACTAATAACAAGTTAGAAGACTAATAACAAGTTAGAAGACTAATAACAAGTTACAATACTAATAACAAGTTAGAAGACTAATAACAAGTTACAAGACTAATAACAAGTTACAAGACTAATAACAAGTTACAAGACTAATAACAAGTTACAAGACTAATAACAAGTTACAAGACTAATAACAAGTTAGAAGACTAATAACAAGTTAGAAGACTAATAACAAGTTAGAAGACTAATAACAAGTTACAAGACTAATAACAAGTTACAAGACTAATAACAAGTTACAAGACTAATAACAAGTTACAAGACTAATAACAAGTTAGAAGACTAATAACAAGTTAGAAGACTAATAATAAGTTAGAAGACTAATAACAAGTTAGAAGACTAATAACAAGTTATAAGACTAATAACAAGTTACAAGACTAATAACAAGTTACAAGACTAATAACAAGTTAGAAGACTAATAACAAGTTACAAGACTAATAACAAGTTAGAAGACTAATAACAAGTTACAAGACTAATAACAAGTTACAAGACTAATAACAAGTTAGAAGACTAATAACAAGTTACAAGACTAATAACAAGTTACAAGACTAATAACAAGTTAGAAGACTAATAACAAGTTACAAGACTAATAACAAGTTACAAGACTAATAACAAGTTAGAAGACTAATAACAAGTTAGAAGACTAATAACAAGTTAGAAGACTAATAACAAGTTAGAAGACTAATAACAAGTTACAAGACTAATAACAAGTTACAAGACTAATAACAAGTTACAAGACTAATAACAAGTTACAAGACTAATAACAAATTACAAGACTAATAACAAGTTACAAGACTAATAACAAGTTAGAAGACTAATAACAAGTTACAAGACTAATAACAAGTTAGAAGACTAATAACAAGTTACAAGACTAATAACAAGTTACAAGACTAATAACAAGTTACAAGACTAATAACAAGTTACAAGACTAATAACAAGTTAGAAGACTAATAACAAGTTAGAAGACTAATAACAAGTTAGAAGACTAATAACAAGTTAGAAGACTAATAACAAGTTACAAGACTAATAACAAGTTACAAGACTAATAACAAGTTACAAGACTAATAACAAGTTACAAGACTAATAACAAATTACAAGACTAATAACAAGTTACAAGACTAATAACAAGTTAGAAGACTAATAACAAGTTACAAGACTAATAACAAGTTAGAAGACTAATAACAAGTTAGAAGACTAATAACAAGTTAGAAGACTAATAACAAGTTAGAAAACTAATAACAAGTTAGAAGACTAATAACAAGTTACAAGACTAATAACAAGTTAGAAGACTAATAACAAGTTACAAGACTAATAACAAGTTAGAAGACTAATAACAAGTTACAAGACTAATAACAAGTTAGAAGACTAATAACAAGTTACAAGACTAATAACAAGTTACAAGACTAATGACAAGTTACAAGACTAATAACAAGTTACAAGACTAATAACAAGTTAGAAGACTAATAACAAGTTAGAAGACTAATAACAAGTTACAAGACTAATAACAAGTTACAAGACTAATAACAAGTTACAAGACTAATAACAAGTTACAAGACTAATAACAAGTTAGAAGACTAATAACAAGTTACAAGACTAATAACAAGTTACAAGACTAATAACAAGTTAGAAGACTAATAACAAGTTACAAGACTAATAACAAGTTACAAGACTAATAACAAGTTACAAGACTAATAACAAGTTACAAGACTAATAACAAGTTAGAAGACTAATAACAAGTTACAAGACTAATAACAAGTTACAAGACTAATAACAAGTTACAAGACTAATAACAAGTTAGAAGACTAATAACAAGTTACAAGACTAATAACAAGTTACAAGACTAATAACAAGTTAGAAGACTAATAACAAGTTACAAGACTAATAACAAGTTACAAGACTAATAACAAGTTACAAGACTAATAACAAGTTACAAGACTAATAACAAGTTAGAAGACTAATAACAAGTTACAAGACTAATAACAAGTTACAAGACTAATAACAAGTTACAAGACTAATAACAAGTTACAAGACTAATAACAAGTTACAAGACTAATAACAAGTTACAAGACTAATAACAAGTTACAAGACTAATAACAAGTTAGAAGACTAATAACAAGTTACAAGACTAATAACAAGTTACAAGACTAATAACAAGTTACAAGACTAATAACAAGTTACAAGACTAATAACAAGTTAGAAGACTAATAACAAGTTAGAAGACTAATAAAAAGTTACAAGACTAATAACAAGTTACAAGACTAATAACAAGTTAGAAGACTAATAACAAGTTACAAGACTAATAACAAGTTAGAAGACTAATAACAAGTTACAAGACTAATAACAAGTTACAAGACTAATAACAAGTTAGAAGATTAATAACAAGTTACAAGACTAATAACAAGTTACAAGACTAATAACAAGTTACAAGACTAATAACAAGTTACAAGACTAATAACAAGTTACAAGACTAATGACAAGTTACAAGACTAATAACAAGTTAGAAGACTAATAACAAGTTACAAGACTAATAACAAGTTACAAGACTAATAACAAGTTAGAAGACTAATAACAAGTTAGAAGACTAATAACAAGTTACAAGACTAATAACAAGTTACAAGACTAATAACAAGTTACAAGACTAATAACAAGTTAGAAGACTAATAACAAGTTAGAAGACTAATAAAAAGTTACAAGACTAATAACAAGTTACAAGACTAATAACAAGTTAGAAGACTAATAACAAGTTACAAGACTAATAACAAGTTAGAAGACTAATAACAAGTTAGAAGACTAATAACAAGTTACAAGACTAATAACAAGTTAGAAGATTAATAACAAGTTACAAGACTAATAACAAGTTACAAGACTAATAACAAGTTACAAGACTAATAACAAGTTACAAGACTAATAACAAGTTACAAGACTAATGACAAGTTACAAGACTAATAACAAGTTAGAAGACTAATAACAAGTTACAAGACTAATAACAAGTTACAAGACTAATAACAAGTTACAAGACTAATAACAAGTTAGAAGACTAATAACAAGTTACAAGACTAATAACAAGTTACAAGACTAATAACAAGTTAGAAGACTAATAACAAGTTACAAGACTAATAACAAGTTACAAGACTAATAACAAGTTACAAGACTAATAACAAGTTACAAGACTAATAACAAGTTACAAGACTAATAACAAGTTACAAGACTAATAACAAGTTAGAAGACTAATAACAAGTTAGAAGACTAATAACAAGTTAGAAGACTAATAACAAGTTAGAAGACTAATAACAAGTTAGAAGACTAATAACAAGTTAGAAGACTAATAACAAGTTACAAGACTAATAACAAGTTAGAAGACTAATAACAAGTTAGAAGACTAATAACAAGTTAGAAGACTAATAACAAGTTAGAAGACTAATAACAAGTTACAAGACTAATAACAAGTTAGAAGACTAATAACAAGTTAGAAGACTAATAACAAGTTAGAAGACTAATAACAAGTTAGAAGACTAATAACAAGTTAGAAGACTAATAACAAGTTAGAAGACTAATAACAAGTTAGAAGACTAATAACAAGTTAGAAGACTAATAACAAGTTACAAGACTAATAACAAGTTAGAAGACTAATAACAAGTTAGAAGACTAATAACAAGTTAGAAGACTAATAACAAGTTAGAAGACTAATAACAAGTTACAAGACTAATAACAAGTTAGAAGACTAATAACAAGTTAGAAGACTAATAACAAGTTAGAAGACTAATAACAAGTTACAAGACTAATAACAAGTTAGAAGACTAATAACAAGTTACAAGACTAATAACAAGTTACAAGACTAATAACAAGTTACAAGACTAATAACAAGTTACAAGACTAATAACAAGTTACAAGACTAATAACAAGTTAGAAGACTAATAACAAGTTACAAGACTAATAACAAGTTACAAGACTAATAACAAGTTAGAAGACTAATAACAAGTTAGAAGACTAATAACAAGTTACAAGACTAATAACAAGTTAGAAGACTAATAACAAGTTACAAGACTAATAACAAGTTAGAAGACTAATAACAAGTTAGAAGACTAATAAAAAGTTACAAGACTAATAACAAGTTACAAGACTAATAACAAGTTAGAAGACTAATAACAAGTTACAAGACTAATAACAAGTTACAAGACTAATAACAAGTTACAAGACTAATAACAAGTTAGAAGACTAATAACAAGTTACAAGACTAATAACAAGTTACAAGACTAATAACAAGTTAGAAGACTAATAACAAGTTACAAGACTAATAACAAGTTAGAAGACTAATAACAAGTTAGAAGACTAATAACAAGTTACAAGACTAATAACAAGTTACAAGACTAATAACAAGTTACAAAACTAATAACAAGTTAGAAGACTAATAACAAGTTAGAAGACTAATAACAAGTTAGAAGACTAATAACAAGTTAGAAGACTAATAACAAGTTAGAAGACTAATAACAAGTTAGAAGACTAATAACAAATTACAAGACTAATAACAAGTTAGAAGACTAATAACAAGTTACAAGACTAATAACAAGTTACAAGACTAATAACAAGTTACAAGACTAATAACAAGTTACAAGACTAATAACAAGTTACAAGACTAATAACAAGTTAAAAGACTAATAACAAGTTAGAAGACTAATAACAAGTTACAAGACTAATAACAAGTTACAAGACTAATAACAAGTTAGAAGACTAATAACAAGTTACAAGACTAATAACAAGTTAGAAGACTAATAACAAGTTAGAAGACTAATAACAAGTTACAAGACTAATAACAAGTTACAAGACTAATAACAAGTTACAAGACTAATAACAAGTTACAAGACTAATAACAAGTTACAAGACTAATAACAAGTTACAAGACTAATAACAAGTTACAAGACTAATAACAAGTTAGAAGACTAATAACAAGTTACAAGATTAATAACAAGTTAGAAGACTAATAACAAGTTACAAGACTAATAACAAGTTACAAGACTAATAATAAGTTAGAAGACTAATAACAAGTTAGAAGACTAATAACAAGTTAGAAGACTAATAACAAGTTAGAAGACTAATAACAAGTTAGAAGACTAATAACAAGTTACAAGACTAATAACAAGTTAGAAGACTAATAACAAGTTAGAAGACTAATAACAAGTTACAAGACTAATAACAAGTTAGAAGACTAATAACAAGTTACAAGACTAATAACAAGTTAGAAGACTAATAACAAGTTACAAGACTAATAACAAGTTACAAGACTAATAACAAGTTAGAAGACTAATAACAAGTTACAAGACTAATAACAAGTTACATGACTAATAACAAGTTAGAAGACTAATAACAAGTTAGAAGACTAATAACAAGTTAGAAGACTAGTAACAAGTTACAAGACTAATAACAAGTTAGAAGACTAATAACAAGTTACAAGACTAATAACAAGTTAGAAGACTAATAACAAGTTACAAGACTAATAACAAGTTACAAGACTAATAACAAGTTAGAAGACTAATAACAAGTTACAAGACTAATAACAAGTTACAAGACTAATAACAAGTTAGAAGACTAATAACAAGTTAGAAGACTAATAACAAGTTACAAGACTAATAACAAGTTACAAGACTAATAACAAGTTAGAAGACTAATAACAAGTTAGAAGACTAATAACAAGTTACAAGACTAATAACAAGTTACAAGACTAATAACAAGTTAGAAGACTAATAACAAGTTACAAGACTAATAACAAGTTAGAAGACTAATAACAAGTTAGAAGACTAATAACAAGTTACAAGACTAATAACAAGTTAGAAGACTAATAACAAGTTACAAGACTAATAACAAGTTACAAGACTAATAACAAGTTAGAAGACTAATAACAAGTTAGAAGACTAATAACAAGTTACAAGACTAATAACAAGTTAGAAGACTAATAACAAGTTACAAGACTAATAACAAGTTACAAGACTAATAACAAGTTAGAAGACTAATAACAAGTTACAAGACTAATAACAAGTTACATGACTAATAACAAGTTAGAAGACTAATAACAAGTTAGAAGACTAATAACAAGTTACAAGACTAATAACAAGTTAGAAGACTAATAACAAGTTACAAGACTAATAACAAGTTAGAAGACTAATAACAAGTTACAAGACTAATAACAAGTTACAAGACTAATAACAAGTTACAAGACTAATAACAAGTTACAAGACTAATAACAAGTTACAAGACTAATAACAAATTACAAGACTAATAACAAGTTAGAAGACTAATAACAAGTTAGAAGACTAATAACAAGTTAGAAAACTAATAACAAGTTACAAGACTAATAACAAGTTAGAAGACTAATAACAAGTTAGAAGACTAATAACAAATTACAAGACTAATAACAAGTTAGAAGACTAATAACAAGTTACAAGACTAATAACAAGTTAGAAAACTAATAACAAGTTACAAGACTAATAACAAGTTAGAAGACTAATAACAAGTTAGAAGACTAATAACAAGTTACAAGACTAATAACAAGTTAGAAGACTAATAACAAGTTAGAAGACTAATAACAAGTTACAAGACTAATAACAAGTTACAAGACTAATAACAAGTTAGAAGACTAATAACAAGTTACAAGACTAATAACAAGTTAGAAGACTAATAACAAGTTAGAAGACTAATAACAAGTTAGAAGACTAATAACAAGTTAGAAGACTAATAACAAGTTAGAAGACTAATAACAAGTTAGAAGACTAATAACAAGTTAGAAGACTAATAACAAGTTAGAAGACTAATAACAAGTTACAAGACTAATAACAAGTTACAAGACTAATAACAAGTTAGAAGACTAATAACAAGTTACAAGACTAATAACAAGTTACAAGACTAATAACAAGTTAGAAGACTAATAACAAGTTACAAGACTAATAACAAGTTAGAAGACTAATAACAAGTTAGAAGACTAATAACAAGTTAGAAGACTAATAACAAGTTAGAAGACTAATAACAAGTTAGAAGACTAATAACAAGTTAGAAGACTAATAACAAGTTAGAAGACTAATAACAAGTTAGAAGACTAATAACAAGTTAGAAGACTAATAACAAGTTACAAGACTAATAACAAGTTAGAAGACTAATAACAAGTTAGAAGACTAATAACAAGTTAGAAGACTAATAACAAGTTAAGAAGACTAATAACAAGTTACAAGACTAATAACAAGTTACAAGACTAATAACAAGTTAGAAGACTAATAACAAGTTACAAGACTAATAACAAGTTAGAAGACTAATAACAAGTTAGAAGACTAATAACAAGTTACAAGACTAATAACAAGTTACAAGACTAATAACAAATTAGAAGACTAATAACAAGTTACAAGACTAATAACAAGTTACAAGACTAATAACAAGTTACAAGACTAATAACAAGTTAGAAGACTAATAACAAGTTAGAAGACTAATAACAAGTTACAAGACTAATAACAAGTTACAAGACTAATAACAAGTTACAAGACTAATAACAAGTTACAAGACTAATAACAAGTTAGAAAACTAATAACAAGTTAGAAGACTAATAACAAGTTAGAAGACTAATAACAAGTTACAAGACTAATAACAAGTTACAAGACTAATAACAAGTTAGAAGACTAATAACAAGTTACAAGACTAATAACAAGTTACAAGACTAATAACAAGTTACAAGACTAATAACAAGTTACAAGACTAATAACAAGTTAGAAGACTAATAACAAGTTACAAGACTAATAACAAGTTAGAAGACTAATAACAAGTTAGAAGACTAATAACAAGTTAGAAGACTAATAACAAGTTAGAAGACTAATAACAAGTTACAAGACTAATAACAAGTTAGAAGACTAATAACAAGTTACAAGACTAATAACAAGTTACAAGACTAATAACAAGTTAGAAGACTAATAACAAGTTACAAGACTAATAACAAGTTACAAGACTAATAACAAGTTACAAGACTAATAACAAGTTACAAGACTAATAACAAGTTAGAAGACTAATAACAAGTTACAAGACTAATAACAAGTTACAAGACTAATAACAAGTTAGAAGACTAATAACAAGTTAGAAGACTAATAACAAGTTACAAGACTAATAACAAGTTAGAAGACTAATAACAAGTTAGAAGACTAATAACAAGTTACAAGACTAATAACAAGTTACAAGACTAATAACAAGTTACAAGACTAATAACAAGTTAGAAGACTAATAACAAGTTACAAGACTAATAACAAGTTACAAGACTAATAACAAGTTAGAAGACTAATAACAAGTTACAAGACTAATAACAAGTTAGAAGACTAATAACAAGTTACAAGACTAATAACAAGTTACAAGACTAATAACAAGTTAGAAGACTAATAACAAGTTACAAGACTAATAACAAGTTACAAGACTAATAACAAGTTACAAGACTAATAACAAGTTAGAAGACTAATAACAAGTTAGAAGACTAATAACAAGTTACAAGACTAATAACAAGTTAGAAGACTAATAACAAGTTACAAGACTAATAAC
Source organism: Osedax frankpressi (assembly GCA_964035775.1). Lineage (NCBI taxonomy): Eukaryota > Metazoa > Annelida > Polychaeta > Sabellida > Siboglinidae > Osedax > Osedax frankpressi. The sequence continues at coordinate 13,036 of CAXIVS010000543.1, read as the reverse complement.
AAGTTACAAGACTAATAACAAGTTACAAGACTAATAACAAGTTAGAAGACTAATAACAAGTTAGAAGACTAATAACAAGTTAGAAGACTAATAACAAGTTAGAAGACTAATAACAAGTTAGAAGACTAATAACAAGTTACAAGACTAATAACAAGTTACAAGACTAATAACAAGTTACAAGACTAATAACAAGTTAGAAGACTAATAACAAGTTACAAGACTAATAACAAGTTAGAAGACTAATAACAAGTTAGAAGACTAATAACAAGTTACAAGACTAATAACAAGTTACAAGACTAATAACAAGTTACAAGACTAATAACAAGTTACAAGACTAATAACAAGTTACAAGACTAATAACAAGTTAGAAGACTAATAACAAGTTACAAGACTAATAACAAGTTACAAGACTAATAACAAGTTACAAGACTAATAACAAGTTAGAAGACTAATAACAAGTTACAAGACTAATAACAAGTTAGAAGACTAATAACAAGTTAGAAGACTAATAACAAGTTACAAGACTAATAACAAGTTACAAGACTAATAACAAGTTAGAAGACTAATAACAAGTTAGAAGACTAATAACAAGTTACAAGACTAATAACAAGTTAGAAGACTAATAACAAGTTACAAGACTAATAACAAGTTACAAGACTAATAACAAGTTACAAGACTAATAACAAGTTAGAAGACTAATAACAAGTTAGAAGACTAATAACAAGTTAGAAGACTAATAACAAGTTAGAAGACTAATAACAAGTTAGAAGACTAATAACAAGTTACAAGACTAATAACAAGTTACAAGACTAATAACAAGTTACAAGACTAATAACAAGTTACAAGACTAATAACAAGTTACAAGACTAATAACAAGTTAGAAGACTAATAACAAGTTAGAAGACTAATAACAAGTTACAAGACTAATAACAAGTTACAAGACTAATAACAAGTTAGAAGACTAATAACAAGTTAGAAGACTAATAACAAGTTAGAAGACTAATAACAAGTTAGAAGACTAATAACAAGTTACAAGACTAATAACAAGTTAGAAGACTAATAACAAGTTACAAGACTAATAACAAGTTACAAGACTAATAACAAGTTAGAAGACTAATAACAAGTTACAAGACTAATAACAAGTTAGAAGACTAATAACAAGTTAGAAGACTAATAACAAGTTACAAGACTAATAACAAGTTAGAAGACTAATAACAAGTTACAAGACTAATAACAAGTTACAAGACTAATAACAAGTTAGAAGACTAATAACAAGTTACAAGACTAATAACAAGTTACAAGACTAATAACAAGTTACAAGACTAATAACAAGTTACAAGACTAATAACAAGTTACAAGACTAATAACAAGTTACAAGACTAATAACAAGTTAGAAGACTAATAACAAGTTACAAGATTAATAACAAGTTAGAAGACTAATAACAAGTTAGAAGACTAATAACAAGTTAGAAGACTAATAACAAGTTACAAGACTAATAACAAGTTAGAAGACTAATAACCAGTTAGAAGACTAATAACAAGTTAGAAGACTAATAACAAGTTAGAAGACTAATAACAAGTTAGAAGACTAATAACAAGTTACAAGACTAATAACAAGTTACAAGACTAATAACAAGTTAGAAGACTAATAACAAGTTACAAGACTAATAACAAGTTAGAAGACTAATAACAAGTTACAAGACTAATAACAAGTTACAAGACTAATAACAAGTTACAAGACTAATAACAAGTTAGAAGACTAATAACAAGTTACAAGACTAATAACAAGTTACAAGACTAATAACAAGTTACAAGACTAATAACAAGTTAGAAGACTAATAACAAGTTACAAGACTAATAACAAGTTACAAGACTAATAACAAGTTACAAGACTAATAACAAGTTACAAGACTAATAACAAGTTAGAAGACTAATAACAAGTTACAAGACTAATAACAAGTTAGAAGACTAATAACAAGTTACAAGACTAATAACAAGTTACAAGACTAATAACAAGTTAGAAGACTAATAACAAGTTACAAGACTAATAACAAGTTACAAGACTAATAACAAGTTAGAAGACTAATAACAAGTTACAAGACTAATAACAAGTTACAAGACTAATAACAAGTTAGAAGACTAATAACAAGTTAGAAGACTAATAACAAGTTACAAGACTAATAACAAGTTAGAAGACTAATAACAAGTTACAAGACTAATAACAAGTTAGAAGACTAATAACAAGTTAGAAGACTAATAACAAGTTACAAGACTAATAACAAGTTACAAGACTAATAACAAGTTACAAGACTAATAACAAGTTAGAAGACTAATAACAAGTTAGAAGACTAATAACAAGTTACATGACTAATAACAAGTTAGAAGACTAATAACAAGTTAGAAGACTAATAACAAGTTAGAAGACTAATAACAAGTTAGAAGACTAATAACAAGTTACAAGACTAATAACAAGTTACATGACTAATAACAAGTTAGAAGACTAATAACAAGTTACAAGACTAATAACAAGTTACAAGACTAATGACAAGTTACAAGACTAATAACAAGTTACAAGACTAATAACAAGTTAGAAGACTAATAACAAGTTAGAAGACTAATAACAAGTTACAAGACTAATAACAAGTTAGAAGACTAATAACAAGTTAGAAGACTAATAACAAGTTAGAAGACTAATAACAAGTTAGAAGACTAATAACAAGTTAGAAGACTAATAACAAGTTAGAAGACTAATAACAAGTTAGAAGACTAATAACAAGTTACAAGACTAATAACAAGTTACATGACTAATAACAAGTTAGAAGACTAATAACAAGTTACAAGACTAATAACAAGTTACAAGACTAATGACAAGTTACAAGACTAATAACAAGTTACAAGACTAATAACAAGTTAGAAGACTAATAACAAGTTACAAGACTAATAACAAGTTACAAGACTAATAACAAGTTAGAAGACTAATAACAAGTTAGAAGACTAATAACAAGTTAGAAGACTAATAACAAGTTAGAAGACTAATAACAAGTTAGAAGACTAATAACAAGTTAGAAGACTAATAACAAGTTACAAGACTAATAACAAGTTACAAGACTAATAACAAGTTACAAGACTAATAACAAGTTACAAGACTAATAACAAGTTAGAAGACTAATAACAAGTTAGAAGACTAATAACAAGTTAGAAGACTAATAACAAGTTACAAGACTAATAACAAGTTAGAAGACTAATAACAAGTTAGAAGACTAATAACAAGTTACAAGACTAATAACAAGTTAGAAGACTAATAACAAGTTAGAAGACTAATAACAAGTTACAAGACTAATAACAAGTTACAAGACTAATAACAAGTTAGAAGACTAATAACAAGTTAGAAGACTAATAACAAGTTACAAGACTAATAACAAGTTAGAAGACTAATAACAAGTTAGAAGACTAATAACAAGTTACAAGACTAATAACAAGTTAGAAGACTAATAACAAGTTAGAAGACTAATAACAAGTTACAAGACTAATAACAAGTTAGAAGACTAATAACAAGTTAGAAGACTAATAACAAGTTAGAAGACTAATAACAAGTTAGAAGACTAATAACAAGTTAGAAGGCTAATAACAAGTTACAAGACTAATAACAAGTTAGAAGACTAATAACAAGTTAGAAGACTAATAACAAGTTACAAGACTAATAACAAGTTAGAAGACTAATAACAAGTTACAAGACTAATAACAAGTTACAAGACTAATAACAAGTTACAAGACTAATAACAAGTTACAAGACTAATAACAAGTTAGAAGACTAATAACAAGTTAGAAGACTAATAACAAGTTAGAAGACTAATAACAAGTTAGAAGACTAATAACAAGTTACAAGACTAATAACAAGTTACAAGACTAATAACAAGTTAGAAGACTAATAACAAGTTACAAGACTAATAACAAGTTAGAAGACTAATAACAAGTTAGAAGACTAATAAAAAGTTACAAGACTAATAACAAGTTACAAGACTAATAACAAGTTAGAAGACTAATAACAAGTTACAAGACTAATAACAAGTTACAAGACTAATAACAAGTTACAAGACTAATAACAAGTTAGAAGACTAATAACAAGTTACAAGACTAATAACAAGTTACAAGACTAATAACAAGTTAGAAGACTAATAACAAGTTACAAGACTAATAACAAGTTACAAGACTAATAACAAGTTACAAGACTAATAACAAGTTACAAGACTAATAACAAGTTACAAGACTAATAACAAGTTACAAGACTAATAACAAGTTACAAGACTAATAACAAGTTACAAGACTAATAACAAGTTAGAAGACTAATAACAAGTTACAAGACTAATAACAAGTTACAAGACTAATAACAAGTTAGAAGACTAATAACAAGTTAGAAGACTAATAACAAGTTACAAGACTAATAACAAGTTAGAAGACTAATAACAAGTTACAAGACTAATAACAAGTTAGAAGACTAATAACAAGTTAGAAGACTAATAAAAAGTTACAAGACTAATAACAAGTTACAAGACTAATAACAAGTTAGAAGACTAATAACAAGTTACAAGACTAATAACAAGTTACAAGACTAATAACAAGTTACAAGACTAATAACAAGTTAGAAGACTAATAACAAGTTACAAGACTAATAACAAGTTACAAGACTAATAACAAGTTAGAAGACTAATAACAAGTTACAAGACTAATAACAAGTTAGAAGACTAATAACAAGTTAGAAGACTAATAACAAGTTACAAGACTAATAACAAGTTACAAGACTAATAACAAGTTACAAGACTAATAACAAGTTAGAAGACTAATAACAAGTTACAAGACTAATAACAAGTTACAAGACTAATAACAAGTTACAAGACTAATAACAAGTTACAAGACTAATAACAAGTTACAAGACTAATAACAAGTTACAAGACTAATAACAAGTTAAAAGACTAATAACAAGTTAGAAGACTAATAACAAGTTACAAGACTAATAACAAGTTACAAGACTAATAACAAGTTAGAAGACTAATAACAAGTTACAAGACTAATAACAAGTTAGAAGACTAATAACAAGTTAGAAGACTAATAACAAGTTACAAGACTAATAACAAGTTAGAAGACTAATAACAAGTTAGAAGACTAATAACAAGTTAGAAGACTAATAACAAGTTACAAGACTAATAACAAGTTACAAGACTAATAACAAGTTAGAAGACTAATAACAAGTTACAAGATTAATAACAAGTTAGAAGACTAATAACAAGTTACAAGACTAATAACAAGTTACAAGACTAATAATAAGTTAGAAGACTAATAACAAGTTAGAAGACTAATAACAAGTTAGAAGACTAATAACAAGTTAGAAGACTAATAACAAGTTAGAAGACTAATAACAAGTTACAAGACTAATAACAAGTTAGAAGACTAATAACAAGTTAGAAGACTAATAACAAGTTACAAGACTAATAACAAGTTAGAAGACTAATAACAAGTTACAAGACTAATAACAAGTTAGAAGACTAATAACAAGTTACAAGACTAATAACAAGTTACAAGACTAATAACAAGTTAGAAGACTAATAACAAGTTACAAGACTAATAACAAGTTACAAGACTAATAACAAGTTAGAAGACTAATAACAAGTTAGAAGACTAATAACAAGTTACAAGACAAATAACAAGTTAGAAGACTAATAACAAGTTACAAGACTAATAACAAGTTACAAGACTAATAACAAGTTACAAGACTAATAACAAGTTACAAGACTAATAACAAGTTACATGACTAATAACAAGTTAGAAGACTAATAACAAGTTAGAAGACTAATAACAAGTTACAAGACTAATAACAAGTTAGAAGACTAATAACAAGTTACAAGACTAATAACAAGTTAGAAGACTAATAACAAGTTACAAGACTAATAACAAGTTACAAGACTAATAACAAGTTACAAGACTAATAACAAGTTAGAAGACTAATAACAAGTTAGAAGACTAATAACAAGTTACAAGACTAATAACAAGTTAGAAGACTAATAACAAGTTACAAGACTAATAACAAGTTAGAAGACTAATAACAAGTTAGAAGACTAATAAAAAGTTACAAGACTAATAACAAGTTACAAGACTAATAACAAGTTAGAAGACTAATAACAAGTTACAAGACTAATAACAAGTTACAAGACTAATAACAAGTTACAAGACTAATAACAAGTTAGAAGACTAATAACAAGTTACAAGACTAATAACAAGTTACAAGACTAATAACAAGTTAGAAGACTAATAACAAGTTACAAGACTAATAACAAGTTAGAAGACTAATAACAAGTTAGAAGACTAATAACAAGTTACAAGACTAATAACAAGTTACAAGACTAATAACAAGTTACAAGACTAATAACAAGTTAGAAGACTAATAACAAGTTACAAGACTAATAACAAGTTACAAGACTAATAACAAGTTACAAGACTAATAACAAGTTACAAGACTAATAACAAGTTACAAGACTAATAACAAGTTACAAGACTAATAACAAGTTAAAAGACTAATAACAAGTTAGAAGACTAATAACAAGTTACAAGACTAATAACAAGTTACAAGACTAATAACAAGTTAGAAGACTAATAACAAGTTACAAGACTAATAACAAGTTAGAAGACTAATAACAAGTTAGAAGACTAATAACAAGTTACAAGACTAATAACAAGTTAGAAGACTAATAACAAGTTAGAAGACTAATAACAAGTTAGAAGACTAATAACAAGTTACAAGACTAATAACAAGTTAGAAGACTAATAACAAGTTAGAAGACTAATAACAAGTTAGAAGACTAATAACAAGTTAGAAGACTAATAACAAGTTACAAGACTAATAACAAGTTACAAGACTAATAACAAGTTACAAGACTAATAACAAGTTACAAGACTAATAACAAGTTACAAGACTAATAACAAGTTACAAGACTAATAACAAGTTACAAGACTAATAACAAGTTAGAAGACTAATAACAAGTTACAAGACTAATAACAAGTTACAAGACTAATAACAAGTTAGAAGACTAATAACAAGTTACAAGACTAATAACAAGTTAGAAGACTAATAACAAGTTACAAGACTAATAACAAGTTACAAGACTAATAACAAGTTAGAAGACTAATAACAAGTTACAAGACTAATAACAAGTTACAAGACTAATAACAAGTTACAAGACTAATAACAAGTTACAAGACTAATAACAAGTTACAAGACTAATAACAAGTTAGAAGACTAATAACAAGTTACAAGATTAATAACAAGTTAGAAGACTAATAACAAGTTACAAGACTAATAACAAGTTACAAGACTAATAACAAGTTAGAAGACTAATAACAAGTTACAAGATTAATAACAAGTTAGAAGACTAATAACAAGTTAGAAGACTAATAACAAGTTACAAGACTAATAACAAGTTAGAAGACTAATAACAAGTTACAAGACTAATAACAAGTTACAAGACTAATAACAAGTTACAAGACTAATAACAAGTTACAAGACTAATAACAAGTTACAAGACTAATAACAAGTTAGAAGACTAATAACAAGTTACAAGACTAATAACAAGTTAGAAGACTAATAACAAGTTAGAAGACTAATAACAAGTTACAAGACTAATAACAAGTTACAAGACTAATAACAAGTTAGAAGACTAATAACAAGTTACAAGACTAATAACAAGTTAGAAGACTAATAACAAGTTACAAGACTAATAACAAGTTACAAGACTAATAACAAGTTAGAAGACTAATAACAAGTTAGAAGACTAATAACAAGTTAGAAGACTAATAACAAGTTAGAAGACTAATAACAAGTTACAAGACTAATAACAAGTTAGAAGACTAATAACAAGTTACAAGACTAATAACAAGTTAGAAGACTAATAACAAGTTACAAGACTAATAACAAGTTACAAGACTAATAACAAGTTAGAAGACTAATAACAAGTTACAAGACTAATAACAAGTTACAAGACTAATAACAAGTTAGAAGACTAATAACAAGTTACAAGACTAATAACAAGTTACAAGACTAATAACAAGTTAGAAGACTAATAACAAGTTAGAAGACTAATAACAAGTTACAAGACTAATAACAAGTTAGAAGACTAATAACAAGTTACAAGACTAATAACAAGTTACAAGACTAATAACAAGTTACAAGACTAATAACAAGTTACAAGACTAATAACAAGTTACAAGACTAATAACAAGTTACAAGACTAATAACAAGTTAGAAGACTAATAACAAGTTACAAGACTAATAACAAGTTACAAGACTAATAACAAGTTACAAGACTAATAACAAGTTACAAGACTAATAACAAGTTACAAGACTAATAACAAGTTACAAGACTAATAACAAGTTAGAAGACTAATAACAAGTTACAAGACTAATAACAAGTTAGAAGACTAATAACAAGTTACAAGACTAATAACAAGTTACAAGACTAATAACAAGTTACAAGACTAATAACAAGTTACAAGACTAATAACAAGTTAGAAGACTAATAACAAGTTACAAGACTAATAACAAGTTACAAGACTAATAACAAGTTACAAGACTAATAACAAGTTACAAGACTAATAACAAGTTAGAAGACTAATAACAAGTTACAAGACTAATAACAAGTTACAAGACTAATAACAAGTTACAAGACTAATAACAAGTTAGAAGACTAATAACAAGTTACAAGACTAATAACAAGTTACAAGACTAATAACAAGTTAGAAGACTAATAACAAGTTACAAGACTAATAACAAGTTAGAAGACTAATAACAAGTTACAAGACTAATAACAAGTTAGAAGACTAATAACAAGTTACAAGACTAATAACAAGTTACAAGACTAATAACAAGTTACAAGACTAATAACAAGTTACAAGACTAATAACAAGTTAGAAGACTAATAACAAGTTACAAGACTAATAACAAGTTACAAGACTAATAACAAGTTACAAGACTAATAACAAGTTACAAGACTAATAACAAGTTACAAGACTAATAACAAGTTACAAGACTAATAACAAGTTAGAAGACTAATAACAAGTTACAAGACTAATAACAAGTTACAAGACTAATAACAAGTTACAAGACTAATAACAAGTTAGAAGACTAATAACAAGTTACAAGACTAATAACAAGTTACAAGACTAATAACAAGTTAGAAGACTAATAACAAGTTACAAGACTAATAACAAGTTACAAGACTAATAACAAGTTAGAAGACTAATAACAAGTTACAAGACTAATAACAAGTTACAAGACTAATAACAAGTTACAAGACTAATAACAAGTTACAAGACTAATAACAAGTTAGAAGACTAATAACAAGTTACAAGACTAATAACAAGTTAGAAGACTAATAACAAGTTACAAGACTAATAACAAGTTACAAGACTAATAACAAGTTAGAAGACTAATAACAAGTTACAAGACTAATAACAAGTTAGCAAGACTAATAACAAGTTACAAGACTAATAACAAGTTAGAAGACTAATAACAAGTTAGAAGACTAATAACAAGTTACAAGACTAATAACAAGTTACGAAGACTAATAACAAGTTACAAGACTAATAACAAGTTACAAGACTAATAACAAGTTACAAGACTAATAACAAGTTACAAGACTAATAACAAGTTAGAAGACTAATAACAAGTTAGAAGACTAATAACAAGTTACAAGACTAATAACAAGTTAGAAGACTAATAACAAGTTAGAAGACTAATAACAAGTTACAAGACTAATAACAAGTTACAAGACTAATAACAAGTTACAAGACTAATAACAAGTTACAAGACTAATAACAAGTTACAAGACTAATAACAAGTTACAAGACTAATAACAAGTTACAAGACTAATAACAAGTTACAAGACTAATAACAAGTTAGAAGACTAATAACAAGTTAGAAGACTAATAACAAGTTAGAAGACTAATAACAAGTTAGAAGACTAATAACAAGTTAGAAGACTAATAACAAGTTACAAGACTAATAACAAGTTACAAGACTAATAACAAGTTAGAAGACTAATAACAAGTTACAAGACTAATAACAAGTTACAAGACTAATAACAAGTTAGAAGACTAATAACAAGTTACAAGACTAATAACAAGTTACAAGACTAATAACAAGTTACAAGACTAATAACAAGTTACAAGACTAATAACAAGTTACAAGACTAATAACAAGTTAGAAGACTAATAACAAGTTACAAGACTAATAACAAGTTAGAAGACTAATAACAAGTTACAAGACTAATAACAAGTTACAAGACTAATAACAAGTTACAAGACTAATAACAAGTTACAAGACTAATAACAAGTTAGAAGACTAATAACAAGTTACAAGACTAATAACAAGTTACAAGACTAATAACAAGTTAGAAGACTAATAACAAGTTACAAGACTAATAACAAGTTACAAGACTAATAACAAGTTACAAGACTAATAACAAGTTAGAAGACTAATAACAAGTTAGAAGACTAATAACAAGTTAGAAGACTAATAACAAGTTAGAAGACTAATAACAAGTTACAAGACTAATAACAAGTTACAAGACTAATAACAAGTTAGAAGACTAATAACAAGTTAGAAGACTAATAACAAGTTACAAGACTAATAACAAGTTAGAAGACTAATAACAAGTTACAAGACTAATAACAAGTTACAAGACTAATAACAAGTTAGAAGACTAATAACAAGTTAGAAGACTAATAACAAGTTAGAAGACTAATAACAAGTTACAAGACTAATAACAAGTTACAAGACTAATAACAAGTTAGAAGACTAATAACAAGTTACAAGACTAATAACAAGTTACAAGACTAATAACAAGTTAGAAGACTAATAACAAGTTACAAGACTAATAACAAGTTACAAGACTAATAACAAGTTAGAAGACTAATAACAAGTTACAAGACTAATAACAAGTTACAAGACTAATAACAAGTTAGAAGACTAATAACAAGTTACAAGACTAATAACAAGTTACAAGACTAATAACAAGTTAGAAGACTAATAACAAGTTACAAGACTAATAACAAGTTACAAGACTAATAACAAGTTACAAGACTAATAACAAGTTAGAAGACTAATAACAAGTTACAAGACTAATAACAAGTTACAAGACTAATAACAAGTTAGAAGACTAATAACAAGTTACAAGACTAATAACAAGTTACAAGACTAATAACAAGTTACAAGACTAATAACAAGTTAGAAGACTAATAACAAGTTACAAGACTAATAACAAGTTACAAGACTAATAACAAGTTAGAAGACTAATAACAAGTTACAAGACTAATAACAAGTTACAAGACTAATAACAAGTTACAAGACTAATAACAAGTTACAAGACTAATAACAAGTTACAAGACTAATAACAAGTTACAAGACTAATAACAAGTTACAAGACTAATAACAAGTTAGAAGACTAATAACAAGTTACAAGACTAATAACAAGTTAGAAGACTAATAACAAGTTAGAAGACTAATAACAAGTTACAAGACTAATAACAAGTTACAAGACTAATAACAAGTTAGAAGACTAATAACAAGTTAGAAGACTAATAACAAGTTACAAGACTAATAACAAGTTAGAAGACTAATAACAAGTTACAAGACTAATAACAAGTTAGAAGACTAATAACAAGTTAGAAGACTAATAACAAGTTACAAGACTAATAACAAGTTAGAAGACTAATAACAAGTTAGAAGACTAATAACAAGTTACAAGACTAATAACAAGTTACAAGACTAATAACAAGTTACAAGACTAATAACAAGTTAGAAGACTAATAACAAGTTAGAAGACTAATAACAAGTTACAAGACTAATAACAAGTTAGAAGACTAATAACAAGTTACAAGACTAATAACAAGTTACAAGACTAATAACAAGTTAGAAGACTAATAACAAGTTACAAGACTAATAACAAGTTAGAAGACTAATAACAAGTTACAAGACTAATAACAAGTTACAAGACTAATAACAAGTTAGAAGACTAATAACAAGTTAGAAGACTAATAACAAGTTACAAGACTAATAACAAGTTACAAGACTAATAACAAGTTACAAGACTAATAACAAGTTACAAGACTAATAACAAGTTACAAGACTAATAACAAGTTACAAGACTAATAACAAGTTACAAGACTAATAACAAGTTACAAGACTAATAACAAGTTAGAAGACTAATAACAAGTTAGAAGACTAATAACAAGTTACAAGACTAATAACAAGTTAGAAGACTAATAACAAGTTACAAGACTAATAACAAGTTACAAGACTAATAACAAGTTACAAGACTAATAACAAGTTACAAGACTAATAACAAGTTACAAGACTAATAACAAGTTAGAAGACTAATAACAAGTTAGAAGACTAATAACAAGTTACAAGACTAATAACAAGTTAGAAGACTAATAACAAGTTAGAAGACTAATAACAAGTTACAAGACTAATAACAAGTTACAAGACTAATAACAAGTTACAAGACTAATAACAAGTTACAAGACTAATAACAAGTTACAAGACTAATAACAAGTTAGAAGACTAATAACAAGTTAGAAGACTAATAACAAGTTACAAGACTAATAACAAGTTACAAGACTAATAACAAGTTACAAGACTAATAACAAGTTACAAGACTAATAACAAGTTAGAAGACTAATAACAAGTTACAAGACTAATAACAAGTTACAAGACTAATAACAAGTTACAAGACTAATAACAAGTTACAAGACTAATAACAAGTTACAAGACTAATAACAAGTTACAAGACTAATAACAAGTTACAAGACTAATAACAAGTTACAAGACTAATAACAAGTTACAAGACTAATAACAAGTTACAAGACTAATAACAAGTTACAAGACTAATAACAAGTTACAAGACTAATAACAAGTTACAAGACTAATAACAAGTTACAAGACTAATAACAAGTTACAAGACTAATAACAAGTTACAAGACTAATAAC
>CAXIVS010000542.1:0-15579 GCA_964035775.1 Osedax frankpressi | reverse complement strand
GGATGAACAGGAGGATGAACAGGAGGATGAACAGGAGGATGAACAGGAGGATGAACAGGAGGATGAACAGGAGGATGAACAGGAGGATGAACAGGAGGATGAACAGGAGGATGAACAGGAGGATGAACAGGAGGATGAACAGGAGGATGAACAGGAGGATGAACAGGAGGATGAACAGGAGGATGAACAGGAGGATGAACAGGAGGATGAACAGGAGGATGAACAGGAGGATGAACAGGAGGATGAACAGGAGGATGAACAGGAGGATGAACAGGAGGATGAACAGGAGGATGAACAGGAGGATGAACAGGAGGATGAACAGGAGGATGAACAGGAGGATGAACAGGAGGATGAACAGGAGGATGAACAGGAGGATGAACAGGAGGATGAACAGGAGGATGAACAGGAGGATGAACAGGAGGATGAACAGGAGGATGAACAGGAGGATGAACAGGAGGATGAACAGGAGGATGAACAGGAGGATGAACAGGAGGATGAACAGGAGGATGAACAGGAGGATGAACAGGAGGATGAACAGGAGGATGAACAGGAGGATGAACAGGAGGATGAACAGGAGGATGAACAGGAGGATGAACAGGAGGATGAACAGGAGGATGAACAGGAGGATGAACAGGAGGATGAACAGGAGGATGAACAGGAGGATGAACAGGAGGATGAACAGGAGGATGAACAGGAGGATGAACAGGAGGATGAACAGGAGGATGAACAGGAGGATGAACAGGAGGATGAACAGGAGGATGAACAGGAGGATGAACAGGAGGATGAACAGGAGGATGAACAGGAGGATGAACAGGAGGATGAACAGGAGGATGAACAGGAGGATGAACAGGAGGATGAACAGGAGGATGAACAGGAGGATGAACAGGAGGATGAACAGGAGGATGAACAGGAGGATGAACAGGAGGATGAACAGGAGGATGAACAGGAGGATGAACAGGAGGATGAACAGGAGGATGAACAGGAGGATGAACAGGAGGATGAACAGGAGGATGAACAGGAGGATGAACAGGAGGATGAACAGGAGGATGAACAGGAGGATGAACAGGAGGATGAACAGGAGGATGAACAGGAGGATGAACAGGAGGATGAACAGGAGGATGAACAGGAGGATGAACAGGAGGATGAACAGGAGGATGAACAGGAGGATGAACAGGAGGATGAACAGGAGGATGAACAGGAGGATGAACAGGAGGATGAACAGGAGGATGAACAGGAGGATGAACAGGAGGATGAACAGGAGGATGAACAGGAGGATGAACAGGAGGATGAACAGGAGGATGAACAGGAGGATGAACAGGAGGATGAACAGGAGGATGAACAGGAGGATGAACAGGAGGATGAACAGGAGGATGAACAGGAGGATGAACAGGAGGATGAACAGGAGGATGAACAGGAGGATGAACAGGAGGATGAACAGGAGGATGAACAGGAGGATGAACAGGAGGATGAACAGGAGGATGAACAGGAGGATGAACAGGAGGATGAACAGGAGGATGAACAGGAGGATGAACAGGAGGATGAACAGGAGGATGAACAGGAGGATGAACAGGAGGATGAACAGGAGGATGAACAGGAGGATGAACAGGAGGATGAACAGGAGGATGAACAGGAGGATGAACAGGAGGATGAACAGGAGGATGAACAGGAGGATGAACAGGAGGATGAACAGGAGGATGAACAGGAGGATGAACAGGAGGATGAACAGGAGGATGAACAGGAGGATGAACAGGAGGATGAACAGGAGGATGAACAGGAGGATGAACAGGAGGATGAACAGGAGGATGAACAGGAGGATGAACAGGAGGATGAACAGGAGGATGAACAGGAGGATGAACAGGAGGATGAACAGGAGGATGAACAGGAGGATGAACAGGAGGATGAACAGGAGGATGAACAGGAGGATGAACAGGAGGATGAACAGGAGGATGAACAGGAGGATGAACAGGAGGATGAACAGGAGGATGAACAGGAGGATGAACAGGAGGATGAACAGGAGGATGAACAGGAGGATGAACAGGAGGATGAACAGGAGGATGAACAGGAGGATGAACAGGAGGATGAACAGGAGGATGAACAGGAGGATGAACAGGAGGATGAACAGGAGGATGAACAGGAGGATGAACAGGAGGATGAACAGGAGGATGAACAGGAGGATGAACAGGAGGATGAACAGGAGGATGAACAGGAGGATGAACAGGAGGATGAACAGGAGGATGAACAGGAGGATGAACAGGAGGATGAACAGGAGGATGAACAGGAGGATGAACAGGAGGATGAACAGGAGGATGAACAGGAGGATGAACAGGAGGATGAACAGGAGGATGAACAGGAGGATGAACAGGAGGATGAACAGGAGGATGAACAGGAGGATGAACAGGAGGATGAACAGGAGGATGAACAGGAGGATGAACAGGAGGATGAACAGGAGGATGAACAGGAGGATGAACAGGAGGATGAACAGGAGGATGAACAGGAGGATGAACAGGAGGATGAACAGGAGGATGAACAGGAGGATGAACAGGAGGATGAACAGGAGGATGAACAGGAGGATGAACAGGAGGATGAACAGGAGGATGAACAGGAGGATGAACAGGAGGATGAACAGGAGGATGAACAGGAGGATGAACAGGAGGATGAACAGGAGGATGAACAGGAGGATGAACAGGAGGATGAACAGGAGGATGAACAGGAGGATGAACAGGAGGATGAACAGGAGGATGAACAGGAGGATGAACAGGAGGATGAACAGGAGGATGAACAGGAGGATGAACAGGAGGATGAACAGGAGGATGAACAGGAGGATGAACAGGAGGATGAACAGGAGGATGAACAGGAGGATGAACAGGAGGATGAACAGGAGGATGAACAGGAGGATGAACAGGAGGATGAACAGGAGGATGAACAGGAGGATGAACAGGAGGATGAACAGGAGGATGAACAGGAGGATGAACAGGAGGATGAACAGGAGGATGAACAGGAGGATGAACAGGAGGATGAACAGGAGGATGAACAGGAGGATGAACAGGAGGATGAACAGGAGGATGAACAGGAGGATGAACAGGAGGATGAACAGGAGGATGAACAGGAGGATGAACAGGAGGATGAACAGGAGGATGAACAGGAGGATGAACAGGAGGATGAACAGGAGGATGAACAGGAGGATGAACAGGAGGATGAACAGGAGGATGAACAGGAGGATGAACAGGAGGATGAACAGGAGGATGAACAGGAGGATGAACAGGAGGATGAACAGGAGGATGAACAGGAGGATGAACAGGAGGATGAACAGGAGGATGAACAGGAGGATGAACAGGAGGATGAACAGGAGGATGAACAGGAGGATGAACAGGAGGATGAACAGGAGGATGAACAGGAGGATGAACAGGAGGATGAACAGGAGGATGAACAGGAGGATGAACAGGAGGATGAACAGGAGGATGAACAGGAGGATGAACAGGAGGATGAACAGGAGGATGAACAGGAGGATGAACAGGAGGATGAACAGGAGGATGAACAGGAGGATGAACAGGAGGATGAACAGGAGGATGAACAGGAGGATGAACAGGAGGATGAACAGGAGGATGAACAGGAGGATGAACAGGAGGATGAACAGGAGGATGAACAGGAGGATGAACAGGAGGATGAACAGGAGGATGAACAGGAGGATGAACAGGAGGATGAACAGGAGGATGAACAGGAGGATGAACAGGAGGATGAACAGGAGGATGAACAGGAGGATGAACAGGAGGATGAACAGGAGGATGAACAGGAGGATGAACAGGAGGATGAACAGGAGGATGAACAGGAGGATGAAGTGGAGGATGAAGAGGAGGATGAACAGGAGGATGAACAGGAGGATGAACAGGAGGATGAACAGGAGGATGAACAGGAGGATGAACAGGAGGATGAACAGGAGGATGAACAGGAGGATGAACAGGAGGATGAACAGGAGGATGAACAGGAGGATGAACAGGAGGATGAACAGGAGGATGAACAGGAGGATGAACAGGAGGATGAACAGGAGGATGAACAGGAGGATGAACAGGAGGATGAACAGGAGGATGAACAGGAGGATGAACAGGAGGATGAACAGGAGGATGAACAGGAGGATGAACAGGAGGATGAACAGGAGGATGAACAGGAGGATGAACAGGAGGATGAACAGGAGGATGAAGTGGAGGATGAACAGGAGGATGAAGTGGAGGATGAAGAGGAGGATGAACAGGAGGATGAACAGGAGGATGAAGTGGAGGATGAACAGGAGGATGAAGTGGAGGATGAAGTGGAGGATGAACAGGAGGATGAACAGGAGGATGAACAGGAGGATGAACAGGAGGATGAACAGGAGGATGAACAGGAGGATGAACAGGAGGATGAACAGGAGGATGAACAGGAGGATGAAGTGGAGGATGAACAGGAGGATGAACAGGAGGATGAACAGGAGGATGAACAGGAGGATGAACAGGATGATGAACAGGAGGATGAACAGGAGGATGAACAGGAGGATGAACAGGAGGATGAACAGGAGGATGAAGTGGAGGATGAACAGGAGGATGAACAGGAGGATGAACAGGAGGATGAACAGGAGGATGAACAGGAGGATGAAGTGGAGGATGAACAGGAGGATGAACAGGAGGATGAACAGGAGGATGAACAGGAGGATGAACAGGAGGATGAACAGGAGGATGAACAGGAGGATGAAGTGGAGGATGAACAGGAGGATGAACAGGAGGATGAACAGGAGGATGAACAGGAGGATGAACAGGAGGATGAACAGGAGGATGAACAGGAGGATGAACAGGAGGATGAACAGGAGGATGAACAGGAGGATGAACAGGAGGATGAACAGGAGGATGAACAGGAGGATGAACAGGAGGATGAACAGGAGGATGAAGTGGAGGATGAAGTGGAGGATGAACAGGAGGATGAACAGGAGGATGAACAGGAGGATGAACAGGAGGATGAACAGGAGGATGAAGTGGAGGATGAACAGGAGGATGAACAGGAGGATGAACAGGAGGATGAACAGGAGGATGAACAGGAGGATGAACAGGAGGATGAACAGGAGGATGAACAGGAGGATGAAGTGGAGGATGAAGTGGAGGATGAACAGGAGGATGAACAGGAGGATGAACAGGAGGATGAACAGGAGGATGAACAGGAGGATGAACAGGAGGATGAACAGGAGGATGAAGTGGAGGATGAACAGGAGGATGAACAGGAGGATGAACAGGAGGATGAACAGGAGGATGAAGTGGAGGATGAACAGGAGGATGAACAGGAGGATGAACAGGAGGATGAACAGGAGGATGAACAGGAGGATGAACAGGAGGATGAACAGGAGGATGAACAGGAGGATGAACAGGAGGATGAACAGGAGGATGAACAGGAGGATGAACAGGAGGATGAACAGGAGGATGAAGTGGAGGATGAACAGGAGGATGAACAGGAGGATGAAGTGGAGGATGAACAGGAGGATGAACAGGAGGATGAACAGGAGGATGAAGTGGAGGATGAACAGGAGGATGAACAGGAGGATGAACAGGAGGATGAACAGGAGGATGAACAGGAGGATGAACAGGAGGATGAACAGGAGGATGAACAGGAGGATGAACAGGAGGATGAACAGGAGGATGAACAGGAGGATGAAGTGGAGGATGAACAGGAGGATGAACAGGAGGATGAACAGGAGGATGAACAGGAGGATGAACAGGAGGATGAACAGGAGGATGAACAGGAGGATGATCAGGAGGATGAACAGGAGGATGAACAGGAGGATGAACAGGAGGATGAACAGGAGGATGAACAGGAGGATGAACAGGAGGATGAAGTGGAGGATGAACAGGAGGATGAACAGGAGGATGAACAGGAGGATGAACAGGAGGATGAACAGGAGGATGAACAGGAGGATGAACAGGAGGATGAACAGGAGGATGAACAGGAGGATGAACAGGAGGATGAAGTGGAGGATGAACAGGAGGATGAACAGGAGGATGAACAGGAGGATGAACAGGAGGATGAACAGGAGGATGAACAGGAGGATGAACAGGAGGATGAACAGGAGGATGAACAGGAGGATGAACAGGAGGATGAACAGGAGGATGAACAGGAGGATGAACAGGAGGATGAACAGGAGGATGAACAGGAGGATGAACAGGAGGATGAACAGGAGGATGAACAGGAGGATGAACAGGAGGATGAACAGGAGGATGAACAGGAGGATGAACAGGAGGATGAACAGGAGGATGAACAGGAGGATGAACAGGAGGATGAACAGGAGGATGAACAGGAGGATGAACAGGAGGATGAACAGGAGGATGAAGTGGAGGATGAACAGGAGGATGAACAGGAGGATGAACAGGAGGATGAACAGGAGGATGAACAGGAGGATGAACAGGAGGATGAACAGGAGGATGAACAGGAGGATGAACAGGAGGATGAACAGGAGGATGAACAGGAGGATGAACAGGAGGATGAACAGGAGGATGAACAGGAGGATGAACAGGAGGATGAACAGGAGGATGAACAGGAGGATGAAGTGGAGGATGAACAGGAGGATGAACAGGAGGATGAACAGGAGGATGAACAGGAGGATGAACAGGAGGATGAACAGGAGGATGAACAGGAGGATGAACAGGAGGATGAACAGGAGGATGAACAGGAGGATGAACAGGAGGATGAACAGGAGGATGAACAGGAGGATGAACAGGAGGATGAACAGGAGGATGAACAGGAGGATGAAGTGGAGGATGAAGTGGAGGATGAACAGGAGGATGAACAGGAGGATGAACAGGAGGATGAACAGGAGTATGAACAGGAGGATGAACAGGAGGATGAAGTGGAGGATGAAGTGGAGGATGAACAGGAGGATGAACAGGAGGATGAACAGGAGGATGAACAGGAGGATGAACAGGAGGATGAAGTGGAGGATGAACAGGAGGATGAACAGGAGGATGAACAGGAGGATGAACAGGAGTATGAACAGGAGTATGAACAGGAGGATGAACAGGAGGATGAACAGGAGTATGAACAGGAGGATGAACAGGAGGATGAACAGGAGGATGAACAGGAGGATGAACAGGAGGATGAACAGGAGGATGAACAGGAGGATGAACAGGAGGATGAACAGGAGGATGAAGTGGAGGATGAAGTGGAGGATGAACAGGAGGATGAACAGGAGGATGAACAGGAGGATGAACAGGAGTATGAACAGGAGGATGAACAGGAGGATGAACAGGAGTATGAACAGGAGGATGAACAGGAGGATGAACAGGAGGATGAACAGGAGGATGAACAGGAGGATGAACAGGAGGATGAACAGGAGGATGAACAGGAGGATGAACAGGAGGATGAACAGGAGGATGAACAGGAGGATGAACAGGAGGATGAACAGGAGGATGAACAGGAGGATGAACAGGAGGATGAACAGGAGGATGAACAGGAGGATGAACAGGAGGATGAACAGGAGGATGAACAGGAGGATGAAGTGGAGGATGAACAGGAGGATGAAGTGGAGGATGAAGTGGAGGATGAACAGGAGGATGAACAGGAGGATGAACAGGAGGATGAAGTGGAGGATGAAGTGGAGGATGAACAGGAGGATGAACAGGAGGATGAACAGGAGGATGAACAGGAGGATGAACAGGAGGATGAACAGGAGGATGAACAGGAGGATGAACAGGAGGATGAACAGGAGGATGAACAGGAGGATGAACAGGAGGATGAAGTGGAGGATGAACAGGAGGATGAACAGGAGGATGAACAGGAGGATGAACAGGAGGATGAACAGGATGATGAACAGGAGGATGAACAGGAGGATGAACAGGAGGATGAACAGGAGGATGAACAGGAGGATGAAGTGGAGGATGAACAGGAGGATGAACAGGAGGATGAACAGGAGGATGAACAGGAGGATGAACAGGAGGATGAAGTGGAGGATGAACAGGAGGATGAACAGGAGGATGAACAGGAGGATGAACAGGAGGATGAACAGGAGGATGAACAGGAGGATGAACAGGAGGATGAAGTGGAGGATGAACAGGAGGATGAACAGGAGGATGAACAGGAGGATGAACAGGAGGATGAACAGGAGGATGAACAGGAGGATGAACAGGAGGATGAACAGGAGGATGAACAGGAGGATGAACAGGAGGATGAACAGGAGGATGAACAGGAGGATGAACAGGAGGATGAACAGGAGGATGAACAGGAGGATGAACAGGAGGATGAACAGGAGGATGAACAGGAGGATGAACAGGAGGATGAACAGGAGGATGAACAGGAGGATGAACAGGAGGATGAACAGGAGGATGAACAGGAGGATGAACAGGAGGATGAACAGGAGGATGAACAGGAGGATGAACAGGAGGATGAACAGGAGGATGAACAGGAGGATGAACAGGAGGATGAACAGGAGGATGAACAGGAGGATGAACAGGAGGATGAACAGGAGGATGAACAGGAGGATGAACAGGAGGATGAACAGGAGGATGAACAGGAGGATGAACAGGAGGATGAACAGGAGGATGAACAGGAGGATGAACAGGAGGATGAACAGGAGGATGAACAGGAGGATGAACAGGAGGATGAACAGGAGGATGAACAGGAGGATGAACAGGAGGATGAACAGGAGGATGAACAGGAGGATGAACAGGAGGATGAACAGGAGGATGAACAGGAGGATGAACAGGAGGATGAACAGGAGGATGAACAGGAGGATGAACAGGAGGATGAACAGGAGGATGAACAGGAGGATGAACAGGAGGATGAACAGGAGGATGAACAGGAGGATGAACAGGAGGATGAACAGGAGGATGAACAGGAGGATGAACAGGAGGATGAACAGGAGGATGAACAGGAGGATGAACAGGAGGATGAACAGGAGGATGAACAGGAGGATGAACAGGAGGATGAACAGGAGGATGAACAGGAGGATGAACAGGAGGATGAACAGGAGGATGAACAGGAGGATGAACAGGAGGATGAACAGGAGGATGAACAGGAGGATGAACAGGAGGATGAACAGGAGGATGAACAGGAGGATGAACAGGAGGATGAACAGGAGGATGAACAGGAGGATGAACAGGAGGATGAACAGGAGGATGAACAGGAGGATGAACAGGAGGATGAACAGGAGGATGAACAGGAGGATGAACAGGAGGATGAACAGGAGGATGAACAGGAGGATGAACAGGAGGATGAACAGGAGGATGAACAGGAGGATGAACAGGAGGATGAACAGGAGGATGAACAGGAGGATGAACAGGAGGATGAACAGGAGGATGAACAGGAGGATGAACAGGAGGATGAACAGGAGGATGAACAGGAGGATGAACAGGAGGATGAACAGGAGGATGAACAGGAGGATGAACAGGAGGATGAACAGGAGGATGAACAGGAGGATGAACAGGAGGATGAACAGGAGGATGAACAGGAGGATGAACAGGAGGATGAACAGGAGGATGAACAGGAGGATGAACAGGAGGATGAACAGGAGGATGAACAGGAGGATGAACAGGAGGATGAACAGGAGGATGAACAGGAGGATGAACAGGAGGATGAACAGGAGGATGAACAGGAGGATGAACAGGAGGATGAACAGGAGGATGAACAGGAGGATGAACAGGAGGATGAACAGGAGGATGAACAGGAGGATGAACAGGAGGATGAACAGGAGGATGAACAGGAGGATGAACAGGAGGATGAACAGGAGGATGAACAGGAGGATGAACAGGAGGATGAACAGGAGGATGAACAGGAGGATGAACAGGAGGATGAACAGGAGGATGAACAGGAGGATGAACAGGAGGATGAACAGGAGGATGAACAGGAGGATGAACAGGAGGATGAACAGGAGGATGAACAGGAGGATGAACAGGAGGATGAACAGGAGGATGAACAGGAGGATGAACAGGAGGATGAACAGGAGGATGAACAGGAGGATGAACAGGAGGATGAACAGGAGGATGAACAGGAGGATGAACAGGAGGATGAACAGGAGGATGAACAGGAGGATGAACAGGAGGATGAACAGGAGGATGAACAGGAGGATGAACAGGAGGATGAACAGGAGGATGAACAGGAGGATGAACAGGAGGATGAACAGGAGGATGAACAGGAGGATGAACAGGAGGATGAACAGGAGGATGAACAGGAGGATGAACAGGAGGATGAACAGGAGGATGAACAGGAGGATGAACAGGAGGATGAACAGGAGGATGAACAGGAGGATGAACAGGAGGATGAACAGGAGGATGAACAGGAGGATGAACAGGAGGATGAACAGGAGGATGAACAGGAGGATGAACAGGAGGATGAACAGGAGGATGAACAGGAGGATGAACAGGAGGATGAACAGGAGGATGAACAGGAGGATGAACAGGAGGATGAACAGGAGGATGAACAGGAGGATGAACAGGAGGATGAACAGGAGGATGAACAGGAGGATGAACAGGAGGATGAACAGGAGGATGAACAGGAGGATGAACAGGAGGATGAACAGGAGGATGAACAGGAGGATGAACAGGAGGATGAACAGGAGGATGAACAGGAGGATGAACAGGAGGATGAACAGGAGGATGAACAGGAGGATGAACAGGAGGATGAACAGGAGGATGAACAGGAGGATGAACAGGAGGATGAACAGGAGGATGAACAGGAGGATGAACAGGAGGATGAACAGGAGGATGAACAGGAGGATGAACAGGAGGATGAACAGGAGGATGAACAGGAGGATGAACAGGAGGATGAACAGGAGGATGAACAGGAGGATGAACAGGAGGATGAACAGGAGGATGAACAGGAGGATGAACAGGAGGATGAACAGGAGGATGAACAGGAGGATGAACAGGAGGATGAACAGGAGGATGAACAGGAGGATGAACAGGAGGATGAACAGGAGGATGAACAGGAGGATGAACAGGAGGATGAACAGGAGGATGAACAGGAGGATGAACAGGAGGATGAACAGGAGGATGAACAGGAGGATGAACAGGAGGATGAACAGGAGGATGAACAGGAGGATGAACAGGAGGATGAACAGGAGGATGAACAGGAGGATGAACAGGAGGATGAACAGGAGGATGAACAGGAGGATGAACAGGAGGATGAACAGGAGGATGAACAGGAGGATGAACAGGAGGATGAACAGGAGGATGAACAGGAGGATGAACAGGAGGATGAACAGGAGGATGAACAGGAGGATGAACAGGAGGATGAACAGGAGGATGAACAGGAGGATGAACAGGAGGATGAACAGGAGGATGAACAGGAGGATGAACAGGAGGATGAACAGGAGGATGAACAGGAGGATGAACAGGAGGATGAACAGGAGGATGAACAGGAGGATGAACAGGAGGATGAACAGGAGGATGAACAGGAGGATGAACAGGAGGATGAACAGGAGGATGAACAGGAGGATGAACAGGAGGATGAACAGGAGGATGAACAGGAGGATGAACAGGAGGATGAACAGGAGGATGAACAGGAGGATGAACAGGAGGATGAACAGGAGGATGAACAGGAGGATGAACAGGAGGATGAACAGGAGGATGAACAGGAGGATGAACAGGAGGATGAACAGGAGGATGAACAGGAGGATGAACAGGAGGATGAACAGGAGGATGAACAGGAGGATGAACAGGAGGATGAACAGGAGGATGAACAGGAGGATGAACAGGAGGATGAACAGGAGGATGAACAGGAGGATGAACAGGAGGATGAACAGGAGGATGAACAGGAGGATGAACAGGAGGATGAACAGGAGGATGAACAGGAGGATGAACAGGAGGATGAACAGGAGGATGAACAGGAGGATGAACAGGAGGATGAACAGGAGGATGAACAGGAGGATGAACAGGAGGATGAACAGGAGGATGAACAGGAGGATGAACAGGAGGATGAACAGGAGGATGAACAGGAGGATGAACAGGAGGATGAACAGGAGGATGAACAGGAGGATGAACAGGAGGATGAACAGGAGGATGAACAGGAGGATGAACAGGAGGATGAACAGGAGGATGAACAGGAGGATGAACAGGAGGATGAACAGGAGGATGAACAGGAGGATGAACAGGAGGATGAACAGGAGGATGAACAGGAGGATGAACAGGAGGATGAACAGGAGGATGAACAGGAGGATGAACAGGAGGATGAACAGGAGGATGAACAGGAGGATGAACAGGAGGATGAACAGGAGGATGAACAGGAGGATGAACAGGAGGATGAACAGGAGGATGAACAGGAGGATGAACAGGAGGATGAACAGGAGGATGAACAGGAGGATGAACAGGAGGATGAACAGGAGGATGAACAGGAGGATGAACAGGAGGATGAACAGGAGGATGAACAGGAGGATGAACAGGAGGATGAACAGGAGGATGAACAGGAGGATGAAGGGAGGATGAACAGGAGGATGAACAGGAGGATGAACAGGAGGATGAACAGGAGGATGAACAGGAGGATGAACAGGAGGATGAACAGGAGGATGAACAGGAGGATGAACAGGAGGATGAACAGGAGGATGAACAGGAGGATGAACAGGAGGATGAACAGGAGGATGAACAGGAGGATGAACAGGAGGATGAACAGGAGGATGAACAGGAGGATGAACAGGAGGATGAACAGGAGGATGAACAGGAGGATGAACAGGAGGATGAACAGGAGGATGAACAGGAGGATGAACAGGAGGATGAACAGGAGGATGAACAGGAGGATGAACAGGAGGATGAACAGGAGGATGAACAGGAGGATGAACAGGAGGATGAACAGGAGGATGAACAGGAGGATGAACAGGAGGATGAACAGGAGGATGAACAGGAGGATGAACAGGAGGATGAACAGGAGGATGAACAGGAGGATGAACAGGAGGATGAACAGGAGGATGAACAGGAGGATGAACAGGAGGATGAACAGGAGGATGAACAGGAGGATGAACAGGAGGATGAACAGGAGGATGAACAGGAGGATGAACAGGAGGATGAACAGGAGGATGAACAGGAGGATGAACAGGAGGATGAACAGGAGGATGAACAGGAGGATGAACAGGAGGATGAACAGGAGGATGAACAGGAGGATGAACAGGAGGATGAACAGGAGGATGAACAGGAGGATGAACAGGAGGATGAACAGGAGGATGAACAGGAGGATGAACAGGAGGATGAACAGGAGGATGAACAGGAGGATGAACAGGAGGATGAACAGGAGGATGAACAGGAGGATGAACAGGAGGATGAACAGGAGGATGAACAGGAGGATGAACAGGAGGATGAACAGGAGGATGAACAGGAGGATGAACAGGAGGATGAACAGGAGGATGAACAGGAGGATGAACAGGAGGATGAACAGGAGGATGAACAGGAGGATGAACAGGAGGATGAACAGGAGGATGAACAGGAGGATGAACAGGAGGATGAACAGGAGGATGAACAGGAGGATGAACAGGAGGATGAACAGGAGGATGAACAGGAGGATGAACAGGAGGATGAACAGGAGGATGAACAGGAGGATGAACAGGAGGATGAACAGGAGGATGAACAGGAGGATGAACAGGAGGATGAACAGGAGGATGAACAGGAGGATGAACAGGAGGATGAACAGGAGGATGAACAGGAGGATGAACAGGAGGATGAACAGGAGGATGAACAGGAGGATGAACAGGAGGATGAACAGGAGGATGAACAGGAGGATGAACAGGAGGATGAACAGGAGGATGAACAGGAGGATGAACAGGAGGATGAACAGGAGGATGAACAGGAGGATGAACAGGAGGATGAACAGGAGGATGAACAGGAGGATGAACAGGAGGATGAACAGGAGGATGAACAGGAGGATGAACAGGAGGATGAACAGGAGGATGAACAGGAGGATGAACAGGAGGATGAACAGGAGGATGAACAGGAGGATGAACAGGAGGATGAACAGGAGGATGAACAGGAGGATGAACAGGAGGATGAACAGGAGGATGAACAGGAGGATGAACAGGAGGATGAACAGGAGGATGAACAGGAGGATGAACAGGAGGATGAACAGGAGGATGAACAGGAGGATGAACAGGAGGATGAACAGGAGGATGAACAGGAGGATGAACAGGAGGATGAACAGGAGGATGAACAGGAGGATGAACAGGAGGATGAACAGGAGGATGAACAGGAGGATGAACAGGAGGATGAACAGGAGGATGAACAGGAGGATGAACAGGAGGATGAACAGGAGGATGAACAGGAGGATGAACAGGAGGATGAACAGGAGGATGAACAGGAGGATGAACAGGAGGATGAACAGGAGGATGAACAGGAGGATGAACAGGAGGATGAACAGGAGGATGAACAGGAGGATGAACAGGAGGATGAACAGGAGGATGAACAGGAGGATGAACAGGAGGATGAACAGGAGGATGAACAGGAGGATGAACAGGAGGATGAACAGGAGGATGAACAGGAGGATGAACAGGAGGATGAACAGGAGGATGAACAGGAGGATGAACAGGAGGATGAACAGGAGGATGAACAGGAGGATGAACAGGAGGATGAACAGGAGGATGAACAGGAGGATGAACAGGAGGATGAACAGGAGGATGAACAGGAGGATGAACAGGAGGATGAACAGGAGGATGAACAGGAGGATGAACAGGAGGATGAACAGGAGGATGAACAGGAGGATGAACAGGAGGATGAACAGGAGGATGAACAGGAGGATGAACAGGAGGATGAACAGGAGGATGAACAGGAGGATGAACAGGAGGATGAACAGGAGGATGAACAGGAGGATGAACAGGAGGATGAACAGGAGGATGAACAGGAGGATGAACAGGAGGATGAACAGGAGGATGAACAGGAGGATGAACAGGAGGATGAACAGGAGGATGAACAGGAGGATGAACAGGAGGATGAACAGGAGGATGAACAGGAGGATGAACAGGAGGATGAACAGGAGGATGAACAGGAGGATGAACAGGAGGATGAACAGGAGGATGAACAGGAGGATGAACAGGAGGATGAACAGGAGGATGAACAGGAGGATGAACAGGAGGATGAACAGGAGGATGAACAGGAGGATGAACAGGAGGATGAACAGGAGGATGAACAGGAGGATGAACAGGAGGATGAACAGGAGGATGAACAGGAGGATGAACAGGAGGATGAACAGGAGGATGAACAGGAGGATGAACAGGAGGATGAACAGGAGGATGAACAGGAGGATGAACAGGAGGATGAACAGGAGGATGAACAGGAGGATGAACAGGAGGATGAACAGGAGGATGAACAGGAGGATGAACAGGAGGATGAACAGGAGGATGAACAGGAGGATGAACAGGAGGATGAACAGGAGGATGAACAGGAGGATGAACAGGAGGATGAACAGGAGGATGAACAGGAGGATGAACAGGAGGATGAACAGGAGGATGAACAGGAGGATGAACAGGAGGATGAACAGGAGGATGAACAGGAGGATGAACAGGAGGATGAACTGGAGGATGAACAGGAGGATGAACAGGAGGATGAACAGGAGGATGAACAGGAGGATGAACAGGAGGATGAACAGGAGGATGAACAGGAGGAT
>CAXIVS010000539.1:0-11491 GCA_964035775.1 Osedax frankpressi | reverse complement strand
TACATCAGAATTGTTACGTTATCGTGTGGTATTTAATAATGACTGTATTCATTGTAATCATAAACACAAAATATTAGCTTATAGTAGTTACTGATAGCCAATAATAGCTTATAGTAGTTACTGGTAGCTTATAGTAGCTTATAGTAGTTACTGGTAGCCAATAATAGCTTATAGTAGTTACTGGTAGCCAATAGTAGCTTATAGTAGTTACTGGTACCCAATAGTAGCTTATAGTAGTTACTGGTAGCTTATAGTAGTTACTGGTAGTTACTGGTACCCAATATTAGCTTATAGTAGTTACTGGTAGCCAATAGTAGCTTAAAGTAGTTACTGGTAGCCAATAGTAGCTTATAGTAGTTACTGGTAGCCAATATTAGCTTAAAGTAGTTACTGGTAGCCAATATTAGCTTAAAGTAGTTACTGGTAGCCAATAGTAGCTTATAGTAGTTACTGGTAGCCAATAGTAGCTTATAGTAGTTACTGGTAGCCAATAGTAGCTTATAGTAGTTACTGGTAGCCAATAGTAGCTTAAAGTAGTTACTGGTAGCCAATAGTAGCTTATAGTAGTTACTGGTAGCCAATAGTAGCTTATAGTAGTTACTGGTAGCCAATAGTAGCTTATAGTAGTTACTGGTAGCCAATATTAGCTTATAGTAGTTACTGGTAGCCAATATCAGCTTAAAGTAGTTACTGGTAGCCAATATTAGCTTATAGTAGTTACTGGTAGCCAATAGTAGCTTATAGTAGTTACTGGTAGCCAATATTAGCTTAAAGTAGTTACTGGTAGCCAATATTAGCTTAAAGTAGTTACTGGTAGCCAATAGTATCTTATAGTAGTTACTGGTAGCCAATAGTAGCTTATAGTAGTTACTGGTAGCCAATATTAGCTTAAAGTAGTTACTGGTAGCCAATAGTATCTTATAGTAGTTACTGGTAGCCAATAGTAGCTTATAGTAGTTACTGGTAGCCAATAGTATCTTATAGTAGTTACTGGTAGCCAATATTAGCTTAAAGTAGTTACTGGTAGCCAATAGTATCTTATAGTAGTTACTGGTAGCCAATATTAGCTTAAAGTAGTTACTGGTAGCCAATAGTAGCTTATAGTAGTTACTGGTAGCCAATAGTAGCTTATAGTAGTTACTGGTAGCCAATAGTAGCTTATAGTAGTTACTGGTAGCCAATAGTAGCTTATAGTAGTTACTGGTAGCCAATAGTAGCTTATAGTAGTTACTGGTAGCCAATAGTATCTTATAGTAGTTACTGGTAGCCAATATTAGCTTAAAGTAGTTACTGGTAGCCAATAGTATCTTATAGTAGTTACTGGTAGCCAATATTAGCTTAAAGTAGTTACTGGTAGCCAATAGTAGCTTATAGTAGTTACTGGTAGCCAATAGTAGCTTATAGTAGTTACTGGTAGCCAATAGTAGCTTATAGTAGTTACTGGTAGCCAATAGTAGCTTATAGTAATTACTGGTAGCCAATAGTATCTTATAGTAGTTACTGGTAGCCAATAGTAGTTTATAGTAGTTACTGGTAGCCAATAGTAGCTTATAGTAGTTACTGGTAGCCAATAGTAGTTTATAGTAGTTACTGGTAGCCAATAGTAGCTTATAGTAGTTACTGGTAGCCAATAGTATCTTATAGTAGTTACTGGTAGCCAATATTAGCTTAAAGTAGTTACTGGTAGCCAATAGTATCTTATAGTAGTTACTGGTAGCCAATATTAGCTTAAAGTAGTTACTGGTAGCCAATAGTAGCTTATAGTAGTTACTGGTAGCCAATAGTAGCTTATAGTAGTTACTGGTAGCCAATAGTAGCTTATAGTAGTTACTGGTAGCCAATAGTAGCTTATAGTAGTTACTGGTAGCCAATAGTATCTTATAGTAGTTACTGGTAGCCAATAGTAGTTTATAGTAGTTACTGGTAGCCAATAGTAGCTTATAGTAGTTACTGGTAGCCAATAGTAGTTTATAGTAGTTACTGGTAGCCAATAGTAGCTTATAGTAGTTACTGGTAGCCAATAGTAGTTACTGGTAGCCAATAGTAGCTTATAGTAGTTACTGGTAGCCAATAGTAGCTTATAGTAGTTACTGGTAGCCAATAATAGCTTATAGTAGTTACTGGTAGCCAATAGTAGCTTATAGTAGTTACTGGTACCCAATAGTAGCTTATAGTAGTTACTGGTAGCTTATAGTAGTTACTGGTAGTTACTGGTACCCAATATTAGCTTATAGTAGTTACTGGTAGCCAATAGTAGCTTAAAGTAGTTACTGGTAGCCAATAGTAGCTTATAGTAGTTACTGGTAGCCAATATTAGCTTAAAGTAGTTACTGGTAGCCAATATTAGCTTAAAGTAGTTACTGGTAGCCAATAGTAGCTTATAGTAGTTACTGGTAGCCAATAGTAGCTTATAGTAGTTACTGGTAGCCAATAGTAGCTTATAGTAGTTACTGGTAGCCAATAGTAGCTTAAAGTAGTTACTGGTAGCCAATAGTAGCTTATAGTAGTTACTGGTAGCCAATAGTAGCTTATAGTAGTTACTGGTAGCCAATAGTAGCTTATAGTAGTTACTGGTAGCCAATATTAGCTTATAGTAGTTACTGGTAGCCAATATCAGCTTAAAGTAGTTACTGGTAGCCAATATTAGCTTATAGTAGTTACTGGTAGCCAATAGTAACTTATAGTAGTTACTGGTAGCCAATATTAGCTTAAAGTAGTTACTGGTAGCCAATATTAGCTTAAAGTAGTTACTGGTAGCCAATAGTATCTTATAGTAGTTACTGGTAGCCAATAGTAGCTTATAGTAGTTACTGGTAGCCAATATTAGCTTAAAGTAGTTACTGGTAGCCAATAGTATCTTATAGTAGTTACTGGTAGCCAATAGTAGCTTATAGTAGTTACTGGTAGCCAATAGTATCTTATAGTAGTTACTGGTAGCCAATATTAGCTTAAAGTAGTTACTGGTAGCCAATAGTATCTTATAGTAGTTACTGGTAGCCAATATTAGCTTAAAGTAGTTACTGGTAGCCAATAGTAGCTTATAGTAGTTACTGGTAGCCAATAGTAGCTTATAGTAGTTACTGGTAGCCAATAGTAGCTTATAGTAGTTACTGGTAGCCAATAGTAGCTTATAGTAGTTACTGGTAGCCAATAGTAGCTTATAGTAGTTACTGGTAGCCAATAGTATCTTATAGTAGTTACTGGTAGCCAATATTAGCTTAAAGTAGTTACTGGTAGCCAATAGTATCTTATAGTAGTTACTGGTAGCCAATATTAGCTTAAAGTAGTTACTGGTAGCCAATAGTAGCTTATAGTAGTTACTGGTAGCCAATAGTAGCTTATAGTAGTTACTGGTAGCCAATAGTAGCTTATAGTAGTTACTGGTAGCCAATAGTAGCTTATAGTAATTACTGGTAGCCAATAGTATCTTATAGTAGTTACTGGTAGCCAATAGTAGTTTATAGTAGTTACTGGTAGCCAATAGTAGCTTATAGTAGTTACTGGTAGCCAATAGTAGTTTATAGTAGTTACTGGTAGCCAATAGTAGCTTATAGTAGTTACTGGTAGCCAATAGTATCTTATAGTAGTTACTGGTAGCCAATATTAGCTTAAAGTAGTTACTGGTAGCCAATAGTATCTTATAGTAGTTACTGGTAGCCAATATTAGCTTAAAGTAGTTACTGGTAGCCAATAGTAGCTTATAGTAGTTACTGGTAGCCAATAGTAGCTTATAGTAGTTACTGGTAGCCAATAGTAGCTTATAGTAGTTACTGGTAGCCAATAGTAGCTTATAGTAGTTACTGGTAGCCAATAGTATCTTATAGTAGTTACTGGTAGCCAATAGTAGTTTATAGTAGTTACTGGTAGCCAATAGTAGCTTATAGTAGTTACTGGTAGCCAATAGTAGTTTATAGTAGTTACTGGTAGCCAATAGTAGCTTATAGTAGTTACTGGTAGCCAATAGTAGTTACTGGTAGCCAATAGTAGCTTATAGTAGTTACTGGTAGCCAATAGTAGCTTATAGTAGTTACTGGTAGCCAATAGTAGCTTATAGTAGTTACTGGTAGCCAATAGTAGCTTATAGTAGTTACTGGTAGCCAATAGTAGCTTATAGTAGTTACTGGTAGCCAATAGTAGCTTATAGTAGTTACTGGTAGCCAATATTAGCTTATAGTAGTTACTGGTAGCCAATATCAGCTTAAAGTAGTTACTGGTAGCCAATATTAGCTTATAGTAGTTACTGGTAGCCAATAGTAGCTTATAGTAGTTACTGGTAGCCAATATTAGCTTAAAGTAGTTACTGGTAGCCAATATTAGCTTAAAGTAGTTACTGGTAGCCAATAGTATCTTATAGTAGTTACTGGTAGCCAATAGTAGCTTATAGTAGTTACTGGTAGCCAATATTAGCTTAAAGTAGTTACTGGTAGCCAATAGTATCTTATAGTAGTTACTGGTAGCCAATAGTAGCTTATAGTAGTTACTGGTAGCCAATAGTATCTTATAGTAGTTACTGGTAGCCAATATTAGCTTAAAGTAGTTACTGGTAGCCAATAGTATCTTATAGTAGTTACTGGTAGCCAATATTAGCTTAAAGTAGTTACTGGTAGCCAATAGTAGCTTATAGTAGTTACTGGTAGCCAATAGTAGCTTATAGTAGTTACTGGTAGCCAATAGTAGCTTATAGTAGTTACTGGTAGCCAATAGTAGCTTATAGTAGTTACTGGTAGCCAATAGTATCTTATAGTAGTTACTGGTAGCCAATATTAGCTTAAAGTAGTTACTGGTAGCCAATAGTATCTTATAGTAGTTACTGGTAGCCAATATTAGCTTAAAGTAGTTACTGGTAGCCAATAGTAGCTTATAGTAGTTACTGGTAGCCAATAGTAGCTTATAGTAGTTACTGGTAGCCAATAGTAGCTTATAGTAGTTACTGGTAGCCAATAGTATCTTATAGTAGTTACTGGTAGCCAATAGTAGTTTATAGTAGTTACTGGTAGCCAATAGTAGCTTATAGTAGTTACTGGTAGCCAATAGTAGTTTATAGTAGTTACTGGTAGCCAATAGTAGCTTATAGTAGTTACTGGTAGCCAATAGTATCTTATAGTAGTTACTGGTAGCCAATATTAGCTTAAAGTAGTTACTGGTAGCCAATAGTATCTTATAGTAGTTACTGGTAGCCAATATTAGCTTAAAGTAGTTACTGGTAGCCAATAGTAGCTTATAGTAGTTACTGGTAGCCAATAGTAGCTTATAGTAGTTACTGGTAGCCAATAGTAGCTTATAGTAGTTACTGGTAGCCAATAGTAGCTTATAGTAGTTACTGGTAGCCAATAGTATCTTATAGTAGTTACTGGTAGCCAATAGTAGTTTATAGTAGTTACTGGTAGCCAATAGTAGCTTATAGTAGTTACTGGTAGCCAATAGTAGTTTATAGTAGTTACTGGTAGCCAATAGTAGTTTATAGTAGTTACTGGTAGCCAATAGTAGCTTATAGTAGTTACTGGTAGCCAATAGTAGTTACTGGTAGCCAATAGTAGCTTATAGTAGTTACTGGTAGCCAATAGTAGCTTATAGTAGTTACTGGTAGCCAATAGTAGCTTATAGTAGTTACTGGTAGCCAATGGACACAGCGATTTAACACTTATAACAAATACTACAAATAAACAATAACACTAACAAGCTCCTAATACAAATCTATAGAAAAATATGCTTGAGATGAAGGAAGGGAGATTGTTCTCGATTGTTGTCCCCTATCTATATTGTCCCCTATCTATATTGTCCCCTATCTATATTGTCCTCTATCTATATTGTCCTCTATCTATATTGTCCACTATCTATATTGTCCCCTATCTATATTGTCCCCTATCTATATTGTCCCCTATCTATATTGTCCCCTATCTATATTGTCCCCTATCTATATTGTCCCCTATCTATATTGTCCCCTATCTATATTGTCCCCTATCTATATTGTCCCCTATCTATATTGTCCTCTATCTATATTGTCCCCTATCTATATTGTCTCCTATCTATATTGTCTCCTATCTATATTGTCCCCTATCTATATTGTCCCCTATCTATATTGTCCCCTATCTATATTGTCCTCTATCTATATTGTCCACTATCTATATTGTCTCCTATCTATATTGTCCCCTATCTATATTGTCCCCTATCTATATTGTCCACTATCTATATTGTCCCCTATCTATATTGTCCCCTATCTATATTGTCCCCTATCTATATTGTCCCCTATCTATATTGTCCCCTATCTATATTGTCCCCTATCTATATTGTCCTCTATCTATATTGTCCACTATCTATATTGTCCCCTATCTATATTGTCCTCTATCTATATTGTCCCCTATCTATATTGTCTCCTATCTATATTGTCCCCTATCTATATTGTCCCCTATCTATATTGTCTCCTATCTATATTGTCCCCTATCTATATTGTCCCCTATCTATGTAATGGCCTATCAAATGATATAAGGGGAAGAATATCGTTTTCTAAATCATATCCAATGAATGCAAAATAATTATTGACTTGAGCATGAAGACGTTTGAGAAACCTTCAGCATTGTCACATCAATTTATACCAAAACCAATGCAAAAGCAAATATAGATATCAATACCAATAACAATGCAAAAGCAAATATGGATATCAATATCAATACCAATGCAAAAGCAAATATAGATATCAATACCAATGCAAAAGCAAATATAGATATCAATACCAATGCAAAAGCAAATATAGATATCAATACCAATACCAATACCAATGCAAAAGCAAATATAGATATCAATATCAATACCAATACCAATGCAAAAGCAAATATAGATATCAATACCAAAACCAATGCAAAAGCAAATATAGATATCAATACCAATGCAAAAGCAAATATAGATATCAATACCAATGCAAAAGCAAATATAGATATCAATACCAATACCAATACCAATGCAAAAGCAAATATAGATATCAATATCAATACCAATACCAATGCAAAAGCAAATATAGATATCAATACCAAAACCAATGCAAAAGCAAATATAGATATCAATACCAATGCAAAAGCAAATATAGATATCAATATCAATACCAAAACCAATGCAAAAGCAAATATAGATATCAATACCAATGCAAAAGCAAATATAGATATCAATATCAATACCAAAACCAATGCAAAAGCAAATATAGATATCAATACCAATGCAAAAGCAAAAGCAAATATAGATATCAATACCAATGCAAAAGCAAAAGCAAATATAGATATCAATACCAATACCAATGCAAAAGCAAATATAGATATCAATACCAATACCAATGCAAAAGCAAATATAGATATCAATACCAATGCAAAAGCAAATATAGATATCAATACCAATGCAAAAGCAAATATAGATATCAATACCAATGCAAAAGCAAATATAGATATCAATACCAATGCAAAAGCAAAAGCAAATATAAATATCAATATCAATACCAATAATAATATTTTAAATGATTTTATATAATACTCTGAAAACTGAAAAAGCATCTAAATTGCCTAAAACTGAGGAAGTTCGAAACCTCCATCTTCGGAGTCGCTGAAGACCATACATCGACGTTTCTTGGTTTCATCGTGAACGGGTTTCTCAGAGACGCTGGAGCAATCCTCTTCGCTGTCAGATGAGAAAATGTTTACTGGCGCCCTTTTCTTCGAATGGGATGTAGACGTGACAGATTTCTTAGACGATTTCTTAGACGATTTCTTCTTAGCAGGTGGGGCGTTCTTCAACTGCACAGATATGTTGTGATTAGACTCAAGTATAATATAATGATATTATTATACACAAGTATAATATAATGATATTATTATACACAAGTATAATATAATGATATTATTATACATAATATATAATATAATGATATTATTACACACAAGTATAATATAATATAATGATATTATTATACATAATATATAATATAATATAATTATTACACACAAGTATAATATAATGATATTATTATACATAATATATAATATAATATAATTATTACACACAAGTATAATATAATGATATTATTATACATAATATATAATATAATATAATTATTACACACAAGTATAATATAATGATATTATTATACATAATATATAATATAATATAATTATTACGCACAAGTATGATATAACTATTATACACAATGCATACTATAATGATATTATTATACATAATATATAATATAATATAATTATTACGCACAAGTATAATATAATGATATTATTATACATAATATATAATATAACTATTATACACAATGCATAATATAATGATATTATTATACATAATATATAATATAATATAATTATTACACACAAGTATAATATAATGATATTATTATACACAAGTATAATATAATGATATTATTATACATAATATATAATATAATATAATTATTACACACAAGTATAATATAATGATATTATTATACATAATATATAATATAACTATTATACACAATGCATAATATAATGATATTATTATACATAATATATAATATAATATAATTATTACACACAAGTATAATATAATGATATTATTATACACAAGTATAATATAATATAATGATATTATTATACATAATGCATAATATAATATAATTATTACGCACAAGTATAATATAATGATATTATTATACATAATGCATAATATAATATAATTATTACGCACAAGTATAATATAATGATATTATTATACATAATGCATAATATTATATAATTATTACGCACAAGTATAATATAATGATATTATTATACATAATATATAATATAATATAATTATTACACACAAGTATAATATAATGATATTATTATACATAATATATAATATAACTATTATACACAATGCATAATATAATGATATTATTATACATAATATATAATATAACTATTATACACAATGCATAATATAATGATATTATTATACATAATATATAATATAATATAATTATTACACACAAGTATAATATAATGATATTATTATACATAATATATAATATAATATAATTATTATACACAATGCATAATATAATGATATTATTATACATAATATATATTATAATATAATTATTACACACAAGTATAATATAATGATATTATTATACACAAGTATAATATAATTATTACACACAAGTATAATATAATGATATTATTACACACAAGTATAATATAATATAATTATTACACACAAGTATGATATAATGATATTATTATACACAAGTATAATATAATATAATTATTATACACAATGCATAATATAATATAATATAATATATTTATTATACTCTATGTTTAAATAAACTCAATATTTTCAATGCAAACAAATCTATTATTAGTGAAATTACAAATGTAGATAGCAGTCAATGATCTTCAATGATTTTTAACCAGAGTCTATAGTGCATATATGTGACAACAGTCAACTAATTGCATTCTGGGATAATGTTAACAAAAGATTAGCCAATCTAATCCTGTACGATTATTTACTAGTTTATTTCACGGTGTTCGAGATCTATAAATAGAACAAACCATTGACATCAGATTTTGTTCTTGTTTGACCGTTGCCTTGGTCTCCTCTTTGATCTGCACTTTTGGCTCCTGTTTGACCGGCGGAGTCGATTCTCCTGCGACCGCTTTTATTTCAACTATCTCAGGTTCGATCTTCGTTTCTTCTTTAATTTTGGCTTCCAGGCAGCGAACATTTTGATATCTACAATGAAATTGCAAAAGTCGCGAGGGCAGACAAAACGAAGGCACTCGCAATCCGATTGTCTAGTTCACCGAGATTTGTTGAATCCATGACCTCGTCGCAATTGCGTAGCGGAAAGGGTCGGTGACCGACGGAGAGCAAGCACTTTCGAATCGATGTTGTAAGTTGTAATGTAGCACTCAGTATAAACCACTGCATAGAAATCACCTCACGCAACACACCGCGCGGATAATAGGTTAAGACAATTACGTCGAGCGATGTTCGAGAGAGTAACCTGTAGCTGGGGTTTAGCGGAGACTGCTTCATCTGGTAGTCGACGAGGTAGAGTTTGTTGACGTCCTGTAAACATTGAGATAGAATTTATAATTCTTTATTTATCGAATCTATTTTGCGGCAATATTGGATTCTTATTCATTTAATATTTTAATTCTTTTTCAAAACTTAACAATAGTATTTCTTAACAATAGTATTTCTTAACAATAGTATTTCTTAACAATAGTATTTCTTAACAATAGTATTTCTTAACAATAGTATTTCTTAACAATAGTATTTCTTAACAATAGTATTTCTTAACAATAGTATTTCTTAACAATAGTATTTCTTAACAATAGTATTTCTTAACAATAGTATTTCTTAACAATAGTATTTCTTAACAATAGTATTTCTTAACAATAGTATTTCTTAACAATAGTATTTCTTAACAATAGTATTTCTTAACAATAGTATTTCTTAACAATAGTATTTCTTAACAATAGTATTTCTTAACAATAGTATTTCTTAACAATAGTATTTCTTAACAATAGTATTTCTTAACAATAGTATTTCTTAACAATAGTATTTCTTAACAATAGTATTTCTTAACA
Organism: Osedax frankpressi; assembly: GCA_964035775.1. Lineage (NCBI taxonomy): Eukaryota > Metazoa > Annelida > Polychaeta > Sabellida > Siboglinidae > Osedax > Osedax frankpressi. The sequence goes on along the minus strand of CAXIVS010000539.1, from coordinate 881 downwards.
ATAGTATTTCTTAACAATAGTATTTCTTAACAATAGTATTTCTTAACAATAGTATTTCTTAACAATAGTATTTCTTAACAATAGTATTTCTTAACAATAGTATTTCTTAACAATAGTATTTCTTAACAATAGTATTTCTTAACAATAGTATTTCTTAACAATAGTATTTCTTAACAATAGTATTTCTTAACAATATTATTTCTTAACAATAGTATTTCTTAACAATAGTATTTCTTAACAATAGTATTTCTTAACAATAGTATTTCTTAACAATAGTATTTCTTAACAATATAGTATTTGTAATTTTACAAATATTTAAATATAATAAGAAATAATTATGTGCTAGCAAGAAGTAAAATAACTTACTCAATAAAAAATTGTAAATAAAATTTTTTTTTCATATCTGCCATGGTTATGTTGTGTAGTAAACAAACCTTGACCTCACTTGTAGATATACTGTAGACGAAGATAGAAGAATACTCTGGGAACTCATTGACACGACTGGAGTCGACCAATTGAATAGTTTTACGCTGTCGGGTCAGCGAATGATATTAATAACGACGAGATGGGGAGTTGAGGTTACACGAGATGGGGTTAGAATTAAATTTGGCGTTAGAATTAAATTTGGCGTTTAGGCTGACGAGGTGGAATTGAACGCGAATTGTAATGTAGAATGGGATTGAATCAACCAATCGCGCTTGAGATTACCTGGACACCGTCAACTAGTTGCGATGTTTCGATGCGATAGATTACAGTAATTCCACTGCAACTCTGATCCCGGACATAACGATTTAATAATCTATAATTTCAAGGATGAATTTAGGAAGGCAGAGGGGATGTAGGAAGGGATGGGAGAGGGAGATGGAGGGAGGGAGGGAGGG
>CAXIVS010000538.1:0-21063 GCA_964035775.1 Osedax frankpressi | reverse complement strand
GCGTGGGTTTGAGTTCTTCACCAATACAAGCAGTGGCCTCACAGTAGGTAAACACAGGCTCTGACGCGACACCACAGGGTTTGTCGACAGGGGTGATTTATGTCACATGGTGCTTAGTGATAATCACTATGCCTTCTTAAAGCCACTGGCCTGAATAAAAGACAACTTCACACCTTGCTAAGTAACTATGTGTATGAGGTTTACTTATGTGTTGGAAATAGATACCTATCAAAAGAAATGGTGAAAATAATCACAAACATTAAAACCGTTTGGTTTCTTGCGGACCCCTCAGGCAAATCTGGAAGTGGACTCAAGTTCCTGCATTACAGATACACAGGGGTGGGTGGGTGGGTGGGGTGATGCTGAGCAGAAATGACAGCTGCGTATAGGATCACTTTACCTGGGATGTGTCGTTGGCGTAACCATAAGGCACCAGTAACTGATCAGCTTCCCGCTAATTCACACAGCCACATGTATAGGGCTTTCAAGACATCGGCATTCGTCTCCTCTGTGTATTATATATACGTATTTGAATGCCTGGAAAGATTTACGTTTATCCAATTAACAAGTCTGATAAGACACTGACAGATGTCTAGAAAGGAGCTGGACTGAATTAACACAGTGCTTAGTAACTTGAGTATTTCAGTGGTTGCCGGAGAGACTTGCCGCTGTCAGCCACAGTCAGAGGATTGTATGTGGAATTTGCGTAATAAAAAGTGAGTTGGTATGTTTGATTGTTTGGCTATGTTAGTAAATAGTAAACAGTGAATGTGTGTGTGTGTGTGTGTGTGTGTGTGTGTGTGTGTTCGTGCGTGCGTGTGTGCGTTCGTGCATGCGTGTGTGCGTACGTGCGTTCGTGCATGCGTGCGTGGGTGGGTGGGTGGTTGGGTGGGTATGACTGTGTATAAGTGGGTATAGGTGTGGGTGTGGATATGGGTGTGTGTGTGGGTGTGTGTGTGTGTGTGAGTGCGCGTGTGCATATGTGTGTGTGTGTGTGGGTGTGTGTGTGTGGGTGTGCGTGTGTGACAGTGTGTGTGTGCGTGCAAACCATTCGGGAGTGTTTATTTGGATGTGTGCGTGTAGGCTAGGTATAGGTGTACTTCTGTATCTTCATAATTTATAAGTTTACGACCTTTTCAAACAATATATTTTATTACCTCGTTACGTACAATTTCCTTTGCACATTGCAAATGACTTTATTTTGATCGATGACTAGTCTTGACTTGCTTTGTTTTTCCCGTTTATAACATTCTTGAAATAAATAAATTGATCAATTGATGTGTCCCACTATTGTTAGACTAACATTTGATAGGCGTGCTAGCAGCTCATTAGAGTGATGCACACATTTTCAGATTTTATATTTCACCAGTGAATACAATACATGGCCCTGGCAGGATTTGGATCTTTGCGGGTTCAGCATAATTATGCCATTTTTTATTTCTGATGCCATTGTAAAGATAATAACATTTATCTGGAAAATGTTTTGCTGTCTGCCACCTCAGGGTAACTTGGCTGGTGGTTAGCTAAATAGTGCAGATCAGGACCGGCCAACAGGGTTTACAGGTGTTCCTTTATGCAGGTGTGACTATTACATCATGGGTATGATACCGTACTACATATGCATGAAAGTGTCCACGAATGCATGCATACAAGGAGGGGTGTGTGTTATGTGTGTGTGTGTGTATATATGTATATATATATATATATATATATATATATATATATATATATATATATATAATTATATATATATATATATGTATATATATATGTATATATATATATATATATATATATATATATGTATGTATATATATATTATATTTATATATATATATATATATATAATTATATGTATATGTATATATATATTATATATATATATATGTATATATATACATATATATATATATATATATATATATATATATATATATATATATATATATATATATATAAAGAGGAGTGAGGGAGAGTCAGAGAGGGAGAAAAGGGAGAGGAAGAGAAAAAATAGGGGAATAAAGAGGGAGGGAGGGAGGGAGGGAGGGAGGGAGGGAGGGAGGGAGGGAGGGAGGGAGGGAGGGAGGGAGGGAGGGAGGGAGGGAAGCAGAAAGGGAGGGGAGAGAGGGGGCAGAAAGAGGCAGTGAGAGATGACACAGGATGAGGATATTGAGACAGGGACAGATGGAATGAGAAGGGGTAGAAAGCCAGAGAGAAAATGAGATTGTGACACGGAGGCAGAGCATGTCTCTAGAGCAGAACATTCGTCCAACAAGAATTGGGCAATTTCCCAAATCCAGCTGACTGAATATGTTCGTAATTAGTCTCGTGGGATACGTCCAATAACTGTGTGCACAGTTGCACCAACGCTGTCTCTATCAGCTTTCCTCATGGCACAGACCGCACTCCACCAGCTGCAGCGACAGACTCTACACAGAAACACTGTAGCTGCGCAGTCTGTGGGGGGCAGTGATCTATACTCCGTTGTACATCATTGCTAAATGAGTGCCCGGGTCCCTGCAGGGAGATCACACCCACTGAGATGACAAAACTCCACCCCTGCTACAGGGTGACTTGGCATGGTTGAAGGGGTGTGGAAGAAAGGAAGATCCTGTGACCTCACATGCCATCTGAGGAGACAGGTAACTGTGTGGCATGTGCCGAGAAAAAGTGCAACAGTGTAAACAAGATTGGCGGGCGGGCAGGCGGGCAGTAGAGCATGCGCTGGGATCATATGCTTACTCACTGGCCAGAACTGATTCCGTTGCGGCTGGGGCTGCAAATGTCTGCTGAAAAGAGCGATTTAGAAACTATGTATAGATTTACTGCTTATAAATTGAGGTGGTCTGAGGTGTGGACTGCAGCGTTTACATGTCGCGCCGTTAATTCACAGTAGTTGGCCGCTGTTGTACATGTTCATAGCATGTCGTATAATTCATGTAATATGATAGGAAACACACCAGCCAGTGACTGGTATAATATTGAATACATATAATCTTAAAATATGGTAGAGCTACCTGTTTGGTGCATGGCTCACATTTAGCATTCAGCTCCCACTTTCACGTGGCTATACTTGTACATCTCACGCGTATTGATTGGCCATTTAAAAATATTAATGCAAACAGGATAATTTTCATGCACGTATTTATTAATATGCACAAGTGAAATCTCTGAAGTATGCCAGATTGTGTCAGTGATACGTGTAAAATGTCTTTGATTTGATGATTTGAATGAGTGATTAAAAAGTGCAGCCACCTGGTGTCCAATTGTGGAACTGGATACCATGCATACTTCCACTCAGGGCTTTCTGTGGGTTAAACCTTTTGGACAAACGGTTGTTAACTTGTTAGCTCATATACTTACAAGCCAGTTGAGGTGTGTGTTATGACCTGAATTAAAGACACATGTGACACCCATTTTCAAGGCATAACTGACAATATTTCTGAATTTTGAAGAATGTTTGCTCCTTAATTTGTTTACCCATCCAGTAAATTTATTTACCAAATGACAGATGGACGGGCCTCTGTGTTCTGCTTCCACACGCAAGTTGATAGAACTGTTTGGTAGCATTTTGGTTTGGATGCTGTGTATCAGGTTGGAATTCCTAAGTAATTCTGGCTGTATATGTAAATAAATTATGTAATATAGTAATAATGCACCTTGGTGCTTAGATGTAATCCATCTTCAAATGCAGATCTAAAAATATTTTTTATTTATATATTTGGAAAATATGTTGTACTAATTAAACTTTAAAAACCAGTCTACTCGGTACAATTTGAGCAGTGAAGCTAGCACTTTAATTAACACGGGATCATCACTGGCACATTTTAAATGTGCTCATCTAGGTGTGTTAATGTGAATTTATACCGCATGAATTTCCCATTTGGGACTATTAAAGGTTACTTTGCATCGTCTCATTTGATTAGTTAACCAGAATACACAGTTTCTTGCTGTGTCAAATAAAAACATTGAAAATAAAAAGCAGGTGAAAAAACTCCCTGTAGACAGTGGAAACTGAGGCAGAACTTGAAATTACCTGTCTACTTGACAGATGAAGTAGACAGGTTCCAGTAACTGACCACTGTAGCTGTTACAGCAGCAAAGACCTCGGCCCTGGGGGCACGTAGCTGTCAGGGGTTGCTGTGATTTCACTCACAGCCGCCCCCGAGGGGGCAGGGGTGGCTGGGTGGGAGGAAATGGGGCCACCGTGTAAATTGATCCATTTACAGGAACATGTTTCACCTGTCACATCAGTCCTGTCCTCCTGTGACAGGTGACATTCGGTTTGAGTGATTTGACCTGTCAGGTAAACTCTGTGCACCGCCCGCGGAGCAGGTGCTGTTGTGACACTTCCTGTTGTCACCAATAGACAGCAGGTGTTTGACGGTCTCCCTCAGTCAGTGACTGTCATGTGACCTTGCAGTGTTCAGTATGTCAGCATTTTTCACAGGCACCGCCGCAAACATTTGGGATGTAATGATGACCCCTCTCCCTGTCAAACCACATTGCCTCCCTCCTGCCATGTCTCCATATCTTCCTCTCTCCATTTCCTCTCTCCACCCCCTCTTCTCCTTATCTCTACACCTGCTCATCCACATCTTCATCTCCAATTATCTCCTATCTTTATCTCCTCTCCAAAACTCCACACCATTTACTCTAATCACCTCTTCTCTCCATATCATCCTCTCTCCACCATCTGTTCTCTCCACCACCTCCATCTCTCCACCACCTCCATCTCTCCACCACCTCCATCTCTCCACCGCCTCTTCTCTCCATCATCTTTTCTCTCCATCACCTCTTCTCTCCATCAGCTCTTCTCTCCATCACCTCTTCTCTCCATCACCTCTTCTCTCCATCAACTCTTCTCTCCATCACCTCATCTCTCCATCACCTCATCTCTCCCATCACCTCATCTCTCCATCACCTCATCTCTCCATCACCTCTTCTCTCCATCACCTCTTCTCTCCATCACCTCATCTCTCCATCACATCATCTCTCCATCACCTCTTCTCTCCATCACCTCATCTCTCCATCATCTCATCTCTCCATCATCTCTCTCTCCATCATCTCATATCTCCATCATCTCATATCTCCATCACCTCGTCTCTCCATCACCTCTTCTCTCCATCATCTCATCTCTCCATCATCTCTTCTCTCCATCACCTCACCTCTCCATCATCTCATCTCTCCATCATCTCTTCTCTCCATCACCTCGTCTCTCCATCACCTCATCTCTCCATCACCTCTTCTCTCCATCACCTCATCTCTCCATCACCTCATCTCTCCATCACCTCTTCTCTCCATCATCTCATCTCTCCATCATCTCTTCTCTCCATCACCTCCATCTCTCCACCACCTGTTCTTCACATCACCTCCATCTCCTGTTCTCCATCATATCATCTCTCCATCACTTCATCTCTCCATCACCTCATCTCTCCATCACCTCATCTCTCCATCACCTCATCTCTCCATCAACTCTTCTCTCCATCATCTCTTCTCTCCATCATCTCATCTCTCCATCACCTCATCTCTCCATCACCTCATCTCTCCATCACCTCATCTCTCCATCACCTCATCTCTCCATCAACTCTTCTCTCCATCATCTCTTCTCCTCCATCATCTCATCTCTCCATCACCTCTTCTCTCCATCACCTCATCTCTACATCATCTCATCTCTCCATCATCTCTTCTCTCCATCATCTCATCTCTCCATCATCTCTTCTCTCCATCATCTCATCTCTCCATCACCTCATCTCTCCATCACCTCTTCTCTCCATCATCTCTTCTCTCCATCAACTCTTCTCTCCATCATCTCTTCTCTCCATCATCTCATCTCTCCATCACCTCCTCTCTCCCATCTTTTCTTGCCACATCTTCTTCCTCTCCAACTTGTCTTCTTATATCTTACACTGTTCATTTCTTTCTTCTCCACATCACCCCCCCTCTCTCTCTTCTCTCTCTCTTCTCTCTTCTCTCTCTCTCTCTCTCTCTCTCTCTCTCTCTCTCTCTCTCTCTCTCTCTCTCTCTCTCTCTCTGCCTCCTTTTTGACTCTGCATGTCTTCTAAGCACCCTGTTTTTCTCTTCCATTATTTCTATCTTCCTCACTTTACAACATTCTTCTCTTTTTCTCCCTCTGCCTCTGCTCTCCCACCCCCTCATGTATACATACACACACACACATATATATATATATATATATATATATATATATATATATATATATATATATATATATATATATATATATATAATGTCTGCACTGAAAATATTATATACAACAACCCAATAAAATCACAGATTGAAAAGTTGTGCTATTTTCTTGCAAGTAACATTTCCCATTGCATCCTGTGATTCTGTTTCTGGGAAGTTTGTCATACATACGGTGGTATTTCCTGGCACAGTCCCCACGGAGACTGGGTTGACAGTTGCCCGTGGCTTGTGTCATTTGTGTATGCTGCTTTAGAAACACAGCCAACCTCCGTTCTTTAAAGGCAGCTTTGTAGCGATTGGCTGGTTCTTTTGGCTTGCTGAGTAGTGATTGGTTGGTCATCACCTTTGACCTTCTGTGGACTTTACATTACTCGCTGCTTGTGGAGAACTGTATATAAGTGGGTGACATTTAGGGAATTAAGACAGGACAAGGCAAGAGTGGGGAGAGCAATTAGTAGTCAGTATATTGAAGGCTGTAATGTACTTATGAGTCTGGGAAAGTTGGACGGGAAAAAGCAGGAAAGGTGAGAAAGGAGATATGGGCAATATAGGTTCAGAGAGATGGCTTTTCTCCCAGGAACATTGACGTTATAAACATCTGGTTTGTAGCAATCCATGTGTGCAGACAAGGTGGTAGATAGACTGTTTCTTCCTTGTAACATGATCATATGATATACACATGATTCTACAATACGAAACCTGGATCTTTCGTAGAGCTGATCTTATAAATTGAGTTGTGAATTGTGTTTGCTCTTTGTTGAATCTGACTCGGCGATGTCAGTGAGTGATGGGCTGTTATTGGTGTCTTTGCAGGATGTGTAAATGGAGTGTCACCATGGAACTTTGACATGACATCTGTGGTGACGTGAACGGGAGTTGTCACAAGGCATTGCCAATATGGCTGGGGAGCAGATGTCGTCCAAGGAACGCTGCGTCGCAGACCTGAAAGACCACGATAAACATACCTCGTGTGCTGCTACAGCCGCTGCTGTTGCCACGACGACAGACCCCGAGTTGGCTTCAGAGGATGATCTTGAGGCATCTATGCTGTGAGTGTTCAGCTTCTTGTCATTGATTGAACGTGTATATGCATGACATGGCAACTGTTTATCGACTGTAAGTGAAGCATCTAGGCTAAGTTAGTCAGATGGCAAATCTGTAGTTTCGATGAAATCATGTGTGCGGTTTGTCATTTATGTCCTGACAAAAATGTCCGAAACGGTGAATAAACGGTAAAACATTTATCATTGACTTTAATGTCAGAGCAACACGTAATGTTGGTTTCAGGCATATTACAACTCAAATTTTTTGTGGGAACCTATTTCTTATCAGTGTGATGAGTGAAAGACGATATATGTTAACATTGGCAGGATCCCCTGCGTACCTGGGCAGATGTTTCGGCTAGATATGATGGGAGCATCCATTATGTCGAATATCCTTAAAATTAAGTGGCACAAAGTTGCATCTGTCCCCAGACAGCTCAACGAAATAATAGACACCCACGTCCAGTTTTCAGACGATTCAAAAGAATAACTTTGCAGTGTAGGGTAGTTAGGTAGCATAGGAATAAATGGCGACATGTCACTGGCTGTCACCGTCTGCTTGACACAAAAACACATTCGAATGCCTCATGCTTAACCAGCTGTGGAATTATTAATTCAGATTTGTCAGAGATGTGCAGAAGCTGCCAGAGTTCTTCGAGGTTCATGTAAAGTGCATTTCCTGTGTGTGGCCAAGTGTATGCTGATTGTCACTCATGCGGCGTGACGCGTGAATTTCTCCACGTGACCGTGTCCGTTTATTCGAAAGACTAAGTGAGTAAATATCTGTGTATCTGCATCTTGTCTCCTATTTATCAATATGCTAACTTTGACGCACAATAAGTGCATCACCTCCCAAATGCCAAGTTCAACCCACCTCTCTCTGTGTTCATCCGCCTCCTTCGACTGCTGCCCCCGACCTACCAGTTGGCTATATATCTGAGAAAAAACCCACAAGGGTGTAATGAGAGCTATGTCATTTTTGAGTGGACAGATTCAGTTGCCAGTTGATGTATTTCGAAAACAATCAACAGACAATGAGATCATCCCCAGAATTAAGAAAAAGCGTGAGTTTTACCATCAAAACATATACTTGGCATACTTGGAGTGACCAGTCATATACTTGGCATACCTGGAGTGACCAGTCGTATACTTTGCACACCTGGAGTGACCAGTCATATACTTTGCACACCTGGAGTGACCAGTCATATACTTGGCCTACCTGGAGTGACCAGTCATATACTTGGCATACCTGGAGTGACCAGTCATATACTTGGCCTACCTGGAGTGACCAGTCATATACTTGGCATACCTGGAGTGACCAGTCATATACTTGGCCTACCTGGAGTGACCAGTCATATACTTGGCCTACCTGGAGTGACCAGTCATATACTTGGCCTACCTGGAGTGACCAGTCATATACTTGGCCTACCTGGAGTGACCAGTCATATACTTGGCCTACCTGGAGTGACCAGTCATATACTTGGCCTACCTGGAGTGACCAGTCCCATCAGTCAGCTTACGGAGCTTGAAGCACTTTGAGTCCCTAGTGGACAAAGTTAGATAAACTCACTCACCTGTATACTCCGATACCTTAAGCCGCAGTCACAAGCAGGTAACAGAAGCAGCTGCTAGAAACCGACACCTCTTCATAACGTTTCTGGCCTGCTGTAATCCAAACCAGCCTTTGTGGAATTCTACAAATTACCTGTTGCCAATGGGAGACCTCCAGGGATGGAGACCCCATTTAGCAGGGTTCACGTGTAGTGTCGGCAGTTGGCTGGCAAAATGTAGATTGATGGGCATTTTTATTTGCCTCTCAGAATAAACCTTGCAGCTTGGGCAGCCATTGGCAGAGGAATAAATCAGCTGCACAGATTGCCGGAGAGAAAAACATGACAAGTGTTTTATTGCAACTTATTAGTTACTGCACTGTCAGGATTTTGTAACCCATTTTCGTGCCACAGTCTACTCGGTCTCACTCGACTGCACTAATCTGTTGTGACATTCTCCTGCCCCACGCTATTGTGTCATTCTATTGCCCCACTCTATTGTCCCATTCTATTGCCCCACGTTACTGTGTCTTTCTATTGCCCCACTCTATTGTCCCATTCTATTGCCCCACGGTACTGTGTCTTTCTATTGCCCCACTCTATTGTCCCATTCTATTGCCCCCGTTACTGTGTCTTTCTATTGCCCCATTCTGTTGCCCCACTCTATTGTCCCATTCTATTGCCCCACGTTACTGTGTCTTTCTATTGCCCCAATCTATTGTCCCATTCTATTGCCCCATTCTATTGCTCCACTCTATTGTCCCACTCTATTGTCCCATTCTATTGCCCCACTCTATTGCCCCACTCTATTGTCCCATTCTATTGCCCCATTCTATTGTCCCATTCTATTGCCCCATTCTATTGCCCCATTCTATTGCCCCATTCTATTTCCCCACTCTATTGTCCCATTCTATTGCCCCATTCTATTGCCCCACTCTATTGCCCAATTCTATTGCCCCATTCTATTGCCCCATTCTATTGTCCCACTCTATTGTCCCATTCTATTGCCCCATTCTATTGTCCCATTCTATTGCCCCACTCTATTGTCCCATTCTATTTCCCCATTCTTTTGTCCCATTCTATTGCCCCACTCTATTGTCCCATTCTATTGCCCCACTCTATTGTCCAATTCTATTGCCCCATTCTATTGTCCCATTCTATTGCCCCACTCTATTGTCCCATTCTATTGCCCCATTCTATTGTCCCATTCTATTGCCCCACTCTATTGTCCCATTCTATTGTCCCATTATATTGTCCCATTCTATTGTCCCATTCTATTGCCCCACTCTATTGTCTCATTCTATTGTCCCATTCTATTGCCCCACTCTATTGTCCCATTCTATTGCCCCACTCTATTGTCCCATTCTATTACCCCATTCTATTGTCCCATTCTATTGTCCCATTCTATTGTCCCATTCTATTGCCCCATTCTATTGCCCCACTCTATTGTCCCATTCTATTGCCCCACTCTATTGTCCCATTCTATTGCCCCACTCTATTGTCCCATTCTATTGCCCCACTCTATTGTCCCATTCTATTGTCCCATTCTATTGTCCCATTCTATTGTCCCATTCTATTGTCCCATTCTATTGTCCCATTCTATTGTCCCATTCTATTGTCCCACTCTGATATATCATTCTGTTGTCCCACTATAGTATCAAGTCGACTATGTAACTCAGTTACCCAACTCTACTGTGTTATTCTACTGCCCCATTCTATTGTGTTATTCTACTACCCCACTCTATTATTTTATTCTAGTGACCCATTCTATTGGATTATTCTATTGTATTATCCTACTGCCTCACTCTGTTGTATTATTCTACTGTCCCATTCTATTGTATTATTCTAGTGATCCATTCTATTGTATTATTCTACTGCCCCACTCTATTATATTATTCTAGTGATCCATTCTATTGTATTATTCTACTGCCACATTCTATTGTATTATTCTACTACCCCATTCTATTTTATTATTCTACCCCATTCTATTGTATTATTCTACTGCCCCACTCTATTGTATTATTCTAGTGACCCATTCTATTGTATTATTCTACTACCCCATTCTATTGTATTATTCTACTACCCCATTCTATTTTATTATTATACTGCCCCATTCTATTGTATTATTCTACTACCCCATTCTATTGTATTGTTCTACTGCCCCATTCTATTGTATTGTTCTACTACCCCATTCTATTGTATTGTTCTACTGCCCCATTCTATTGTATTGTTCTACTACCCCATTCTATTGTATTGTTCTACTACCCCATTCTATTGTATTGTTCTACTGCCCCATTCTATTGTATTGTTCTACTACCCCATTCTATTGTATTGTTCTACTACCCCATTCTATTGTATTGTTCTACTACCCCATTCTATTGTATTATTCTACTGCCCCATTCTATTGTATTGTTCTACTGCCCCATTCTATTATATTTTTCTACTACCCCATTCTATTGTATTGTTCTACTACCCCATTCTATTGTATTGTTCTACTACCCCATTCTATTGTATTGTTCGACTGCCCCATTCTATTGTATTGTTCTACTACCCCATTCTATTGTATTGTTCTACTGCCCCATTCTATTGTATTGTTCTACTGCCCCATTCTATTGTATTGTTATACTACCCCATTCTATTGTATTTTTCTACTACCCCATTCTATTGTATTTTTCTACTACCCCATTCTATTGTATTTTTCTACTACCCCATTCTATTGTATTGTTCTACTGCCCCATTCTATTGTATTGTTCTACTACCCCATTCTATTGTATTGTTCTACTGCCCCATTCTATTGTATTGTTCTACTACCCCATTCTATTGTATTGTTCTACTACCCCATTCTATTGTATTGTTCTACTGCCCCATTCTATTGTATTGTTCTACTACCCCATTCTATTGTATTGTTCTACTACCCCATTCTATTGTATTTTTCTACTACCCCATTCTATTGTATTATTCTACTGCCCCATTCTATTGTATTGTTCTACTGCCCCATTCTATTGTATTTTTCTACTACCCCATTCTATTGTATTGTTCTACTACCCCATTCTATTGTATTGTTCGACTGCCCCATTCTATTGTATTGTTCGACTGCCCCATTCTATTGTATTGTTCGACTGCCCCATTCTATTGTATTGTTCTACTGCCCCATTCTATTGTATTGTTCTACTGCCCCATTCTATTGTATTGTTCTACTGCCCCATTCTATTGTATTGTTATACTACCCCATTCTATTGTATTTTTCTACTACCCCATTCTATTGTATTTTTCTACTACCCCATTCTATTGTATTTTTCTACTACCCCATTCTATTGTATTGTTCTACTGCCCCATTCTATTGTATTGTTCTACTACCCCATTCTATTGTATTGTTCTACTACCCCATTATATTGTATTGTTCGACTGCCCAATTCTATTGTATTGTTCTACTACCCCATTCTATTGTATTGTTCTACTACCCCATTCTATTGTATTGTTCTACTACCCCATTCTATTGTATTGTTCTACTACCCCATTCTATTGTATTGTTCTACTACCCCATTCTATTGTATTGTTCGACTGCCCCATTCTATTGTATTGTTCTACTACCCCATTCTATTGTATTGTTCTACTACCCCATTCTATTGTATTGTTCTACTACCCCATTCTATTGTATTGTTCGACTGCCCCATTCTATTGTATTGTTCTACTACCCCATTCTATTGTATTGTTCTACTGCCCCATTCTATTGTATTGTTCTACTACCCCATTCTATTGTATTGTTCTACTACCCCATTCTATTGTATTGTTCTACTGCCCCATTCTATTGTATTGTTCTACTGCCCCATTCTATTGTATTGTTCTACTGCCCCATTCTATTGTATTGTTCTACTACCCCATTCTATTGTATTGTTCTACTGCCCCATTCTATTGTATTGTTCTACTACCCCATTCTATTGTATTGTTCGACTGCCCCATTCTATTGTATTGTTCTACTACCCCATTCTATTGTATTGTTCTACTGCCCCATTCTATTGTATTGTTCTACTACCCCATTCTATTGTATTGTTCTACTACCCCATTCTATTGTATTGTTCTACTACCCCATTCTATTGTATTGTTCTACTACCCCATTCTATTGTATTGTTCTACTACCCCATTCTATTGTATTGTTCGACTGCCCCATTCTATTGTATTGTTCTACTACCCCATTCTATTGTATTGTTCTACTACCCCATTCTATTGTATTGTTCTACTACCCCATTCTATTGTATTGTTCTACTGCCCCATTCTATTGTATTGTTCTACTACCCCATTCTATTGTATTATTCTACTGCCCCATTCTATTGTATTGTTCTACTGCCCCATTCTATTGTATTGTTCTACTACCCCATTCTATTGTATTATTCTACTACCCCATTCTATTGTATTGTTCTACTGCCCCATTCTATTGTATTGTTCTACTACCCCATTCTATTGTATTGTTCTACTACCCCATTCTATTGTATTGTTCTACTGCCCCATTCTATTGTATTGTTCTACTGCCCCATTCTATTGTATTGTTCTACTACCCCATTCTATTGTATTGTTCTACTACCCCATTCTATTGTATTGTTCTACTACCCCATTCTATTGTATTGTTCTACTGCCCCATTCTATTGTATTGTTCTACTGCCCCATTCTATTGTATTGTTCTACTGCCCCATTCTATTGTATTGTTCTACTACCCCATTCTATTGTATTGTTCTACTACCCCATTCTATTGTATTGTTCTACTGCCCCACTCTATTGTATTATTCTACTGCCCCATTCTATTGTATTGTTCTACTGCCCCATTCTATTGTATTGTTCTACTGCCCCATTCTATTGTATTGTTCTACTGCCCCATTCTATTGTATTGTTCTACTGCCCCATTCTATTGTATTGTTCTACTACCCCATTCTATTGTATTGTTCTACTGCCCCATTCTATTGTATTGTTCTACTACCCCATTATATTGTATTGTTCTACTGCCCCATTCTATTGTATTGTTCTACTGCCCCATTCTATTGTATTGTTCTACTGCCCCACTCTATTGTATTGTTCTACTACCCCATTCTATTGTATTGTTCTACTACCCCATTCTATTGTATTGTTCTACTACCCCATTCTATTGTATTGTTCTACTGCCCCATTCTATTGTATTGTTCTACTACCCCATTCTATTGTATTGTTCTACTGCCCCATTCTATTGTATTGTTCTACTGCCCCATTCTATTGTATTGTTCTACTGCCCCATTCTATTGTATTGTTCTACTACCCCATTCTATTGTATTGTTCTACTGCCCCATTCTATTGTATTGTTCTACTGCCCCATTCTATTGTATTGTTCTACTGCCCCATTCTATTGTATTGTTCTACTGCCCCATTCTATTGTATTGTTCTACTGCCCCATTCTATTGTATTGTTCTACTGCCCCATTCTATTGTATTGTTCTACTGCCCCATTCTATTGTATTGTTCTACTGCCCCATTCTATTGTATTGTTCTACTGCCCCATTCTATTGTATTGTTCTACTGCCCCATTCTATTGTATTGTTCTACTGCCCCATTCTATTGTATTGTTCTACTGCCCCATTCTATTGTATTGTTCTACTGCCCCATTCTATTGTATTGTTCTACTGCCCCATTCTATTGTATTGTTCTACTGCCCCATTCTATTGTATTGTTCTACTACCCCATTCTATTGTATTGTTCTACTGCCCCATTCTATTGTATTATTCTACTGCCCCATTCTATTGTATTGTTCTACTACCCCATTCTATTGTATTATTCTACTACCCCATTCTATTTTATTATTATACTGCCCCATTCTATTGTATTATTCTACTACCCCATTCTATTGTATTGTTCTACTGCCCCATTCTATTGTATTGTTCTACTACCCCATTCTATTGTATTGTTCTACTACCCCATTCTATTGTATTGTTCTACTGCCCCATTCTATTGTATTGTTCTACTGCCCCATTCTATTGTATTGTTCTACTGCCCCATTCTATTGTATTGTTCTACTGCCCCATTCTATTGTATTGTTCTACTGCCCCATTCTATTGTATTTTTCTACTAACCGATTATATTGTATTGTTCTACTGCCCCATTCTATTGTATTATTCTACTGCCCCATTCTATTGTATTGTTCTACTACCCCATTCTATTGTATTATTCTACTACCCCATTCTATTTTATTATTATACTGCCCCATTCTATTGTATTATTCTACTACCCCATTCTATTGTATTGTTCTACTGCCCCATTCTATTGTATTGTTCTACTACCCCATTCTATTGTATTGTTCTACTACCCCATTCTATTGTATTGTTCTACTGCCCCATTCTATTGTATTGTTCTACTGCCCCATTCTATTGTATTGTTCTACTGCCCCATTCTATTGTATTGTTCTACTGCCCCATTCTATTGTATTGTTCTACTGCCCCATTCTATTGTATTGTTCTACTACCCCATTCTATTGTATTGTTCTACTGCCCCATTCTATTGTATTGTTCTACTGCCCCATTCTATTGTATTGTTCTACTGCCCCATTCTATTGTATTGTTCTACTGCCCCATTCTATTGTATTGTTCTACTGCCCCATTCTATTGTATTGTTCTACTGCCCCATTCTATTGTATTGTTCTACTGCCCCATTCTATTGTATTGTTCGACTGCCCCATTCTATTGTATTGTTCGACTGCCCCATTCTATTGTATTGTTCTACTGCCCCATTCTATTGTATTATTCTACTACCCCATTCTATTGTATTGTTCTACTACCCAATCTATTGTATTGTTCTACTGCCCCATTCTATTGTATTGTTCTACTACCCCATTCTATTGTATTGTTCTACTACCCCATTCTATTGTATTGTTCTACTACCCCATTCTATTGTATTATTCTACTACCCCATTCTATTGTATTGTTCTACTACCCCATTCTATTGTATTGTTCTACTGCCCCATTCTATTGTATTATTATACTGCCCCATTCTATTGTATTGTTCTACTACCCCATTCTATTGTATTGTTCTACTACCCCATTCTATTGTATTATTCTACTACCCCATTCTATTGTATTGTTCTACTGCCCCATTCTATTGTATTGTTCTACTGCCCCATTCTATTGTATTGTTCTACTACCCCATTCTATTGTATTGTTCTACTACCCCATTCTATTGTATTGTTCTACTGCCCCATTCTATTGTATTGTTCTACTACCCCATTCTATTGTATTGTTCTACTGCCCCATTCTATTGTATTGTTCTACTGCCCCATTCTATTGTATTGTTCTACTGCCCCATTCTATTGTATTGTTCTACTGCCCCATTCTATTGTATTGTTCTACTGCCCCATTCTATTGTATTGTTCTACTGCCCCATTCTATTGTATTGTTCTACTGCCCCATTCTATTGTATTGTTCTACTACCCCATTCTATTGTATTGTTCTACTGCCCCATTCTATTGTATTGTTCTACTGCCCCATTCTATTGTATTGCTCGACTGCCCCATTCTATTGTATTGTTCTACTGCCCCATTCTATTGTATTGTTCTACTACCCCATTCTATTGTATTGTTCTACTACCCATTCTATTGTATTGTTCTACTGCCCCATTCTATTGTATTGTTCTACTACCCCATTCTATTGTATTGTTCTACTACCCCATTCTATTGTATTGTTCTACTACCCCATTCTATTGTATTATTCTACTACCCCATTCTATTGTATTATTCTACTACCCCATTCTATTGTATTGTTCTACTGCCCCATTCTATTGTATTGTTCTACTGCCCCATTCTATTGTATTGTTCTACTACCCCATTCTATTGTATTGTTCTACTACCCCATTCTATTGTATTGTTCTACTACCCCATTCTATTGTATTGTTCTACTGCCCCATTCTATTGTATTGTTCTACTGCCCCATTCTATTGTATTGTTCTACTACCCCATTCTATTGTATTGTTCTACTACCCCATTCTATTGTATTGTTCTACTGCCCCATTCTATTGTATTGTTCTACTACCCCATTCTATTGTATTGTTCTACTACCCCATTCTATTGTATTGTTCTACTGCCCCATTCTAGTGTATTGTTCTACTGCCCCATTCTAGTGTATTATTCTACTACCCCATTCTATTGTATTGTTCTACTGCCCCATTCTATTGTATTGTTCTACTACCCCATTCTATTGTATTGTTCTACTGCCCCATTCTATTGTATTGTTCTACTGCCCCATTCTATTGTATTGTTCTACTGCCCCATTCTATTGTATTGTTCTACTACCCCATTCTATTGTATTGTTCTACTGCCCCAATCTATTGTATTGTTCTACTACCCCATTCTATTGTATTGTTCTACTACCCCATTCTATTGTATTATTCTACTGCCACATTCTATTATTCTATTCTACTGCCCCATTATTTTGCTGTGCACTATGCCTTGCCATTTTTCTAAAATAGAGCGACTATTTCGACGGCAACATAGGGAACATAATCACATCCATTAGGAGAATCAGACAAAACGTGTGGTTGCACATTAGACAGTTCAGGGATGATATCTGTGTTTTGTGTTCAACTGATACGACCATTAGTAAGAAATTACAGAGCAATTGTAGGCGTTGCAAATGACAGTTTTGACCTACGGGAAGATGTTTATGGAATATACACACAAATGGGCGTGTGCTTTCAACTCTGGCTGAAATTTAGGACAAGAACGTCTTCATACAGTGTACATAAATTACTCTCTGTTTCTCTTGTTTGTTTTTACAATAACACTGATGCTATTTTTAGAATTTTGTATTTACCTGTAGATTTTAGTTACAAAATATAAATGCAATTAAATAGGATAATGACACATTGCAAATGGGTTGACTTAATTTACAATAATTCCTTCTAGCTTTTCCATATGTTTTCAATCGTTAATTTGTCCGATTGTGTGCGCTACTCTGCAGGGCTTTATACAGGAAAAAAAATTTTTGCTCTTTAATTTTTGTTACCCATATTTCTACCCATCCATATTCGTTTTTACCCTTCCAAAAGACGGGTGGATGGGTCTTTACATAAAGCTGTGCTACTCCACCACTCCCTCAGCCAGTGACACCTGCAGCAGTCCTCAGTGGACAGGTTGACGTCATCAGTTATGTGACACTGACTGTCTGTGTCGCAGTCAGAGTGTCCACGGTAGAGTGAGATCACTGCAGGGTGTGGTGTACACAGGGATGAAGATGTGTACTTTGGGTCTGCTCTGAGTTCATCAATCTCCATCCAGAACACACTCCTACCTCTGCGGGGGGGGGGGGGGGGGGGGGGGGAGGGGGGGCTCCCAGGGGAGAGGACGTGTTGACAGACGCCACCAGCAAAAACATTCCAGCCTTCATTTCTCTCGGCGCCGCATTGCTCTCGTGGCAGTGACTGAGTTACTGCTTGCATATATGTGGCTGTGCTCTTTGACAAAATGTCTCAGTGATAGGGTAATGCGGTGCAAATTTCGCCACATTGTGGTGACTTGGGTAATGTTGTGTAGTATTCATTTGTTGATGACAGGGTAATGTTGTGTAGTATTCATTTGTTGATGACAGGGTAATGTGGTGTAATGTTCATTTGTTGACGACAGGGTAATGTGGTGTAATGTTCATTTGTTGATGACAGGGTAATGTGGTGTAATGTTCATTTGTTGATGACAGGGTAATGTGGTGTAAAATTTATTTGTTGATGACAGGGTAATGTGGTGTAGTATTCATTTATTGATGACAGGGTAATGTGGTGTAATATTCATTTATTGATGACTGGGTAATGTGGTGTAATATTCAATTATTGATGACAAGGTAATGTGGTGTAATATTCATTTATTGATGACAGGGTAATGTGGTGTATTATTCATTTATTGATGACAGGGTAATGTGGTGTAATATTCATTTATTGATTACAGGGTAATGTGGTGTAATATTCATTTAGTGATGACAGGGTAATGTGGTGTAATATTCAATTATTGCAAGGTAATGTGGTGTAATATTCATTTATTGATGACAGGGTAATGTGGTGTAATATTCATTTATTGATGACAGGGTAATGTGGTGTAGTATTCATTTAGTGATGACAGGGTAATGTGGTGTAGTATTCATTTAGTGATGACAGGGTAATGTGGTGTAATATTCATTTATTGATGACAGGGTAATGTGGTGTAATATTCATTCATTGATGACAGGGTAATGTGGTGTAATATTCATTTATTGATTACAGGGTAATGTGGTGTAATATTCATTTATTGATTACAGGGTAATGTGGTGTAATATTCATTTAGTGATGACAGGGTAATGTTGTGTAGTATTCATTTATTGATGACAGGGTAATGTGGTGTAATATTCATTCATTGATGACAGGGTAATGTGGTGTAATATTCATTTATTGATTACAGGGTAATGTGGTGTAATAGTCATTCATTGATGACAGGGTAATGTGGTGTAATATTCATTTAGTGATGACAGGGTAATGTGGTGTAGTATTCATTTATTGATGACAAGGTAATGTGGTGTAGTATTCATTTATTGATGACAAGGTAATGTGGTGTAGTATTCATGTATTGATGACAGGGTAATGTGGTGTAGTATTCATTTAGTGATGACAGGGTAATGTGGTGTAGTATTCATTTAGTGATGACAGGGTAATGTGGTGTAGTATTCATTTAGTGATGACAAGGTAATGTGGTGTAGTATTCATTTAGTGATGACAAGGTAATGTGGTGTAGTATTCATTTATTGATGACAGGGTAATGTGGTGTAGTATTCATTCATTGATGACAGGGTAATGTGGTGTAATATTCATTTAGTGATGACAGGGTAATGTGGTGTAGTATTCATTTAGTGATGACAGGGTAATGTGGTGTAGTATTCATTTATTGATGACAGGGTAATGTGGTGTAGTATTCATTTATTGATGACAGGGTAATGTGGTGTAGTATTCATTTATTGATGACAAGGTAATGTGGTGTAGTATTCATTTATTGATGACAAGGTAATGTGGTGTAGTATTCATTTATTGATGACAAGGTAATGTGGTGTAGTATTCATTTATTGATGACAGGGTAATGTGGTGTAATATTCATTTATTGATGACAGGGTAATGTGGTGTAATATTCATTTATTGATGACAAGGTAATGTGGTGTAGTATTCATTTAGTGATGACAAGGTAATGTGGTGTAGTATTCATTTATTGATGACAAGGTAATGTGGTGTAGTATTCATTTAGTGATGACAAGGTAATGTTGTGTAGTATTCATTTATTGATGACAGGGTAATGTTTTGTAATATTCATTTATTGATGACAGGGTAATGTGGTGTAGTATTCATTTATTGATGACAGGGTAATGTGGTGTAATATTCATTTATTGATGACAGGGTAATGTGGTGTAGTATTCATTTAGTGATGACAGGGTAATGTGGTGTAGTATTCATTTAGTGATGACAGGGTAATGTGGTGTAGTATTCATTTATTGATGACAGGGTAATGTGGTGTAGTATTCATTTATTGATGACAAGGTAATGTGGTGTAGTATTCATTTATTGATGACAAGGTAATGTGGTGTAGTATTCATTTAGTGATGACAGGGTAATGTGGTGTAGTATTCATTTATTGATGACAAGGTAATGTGGTGTAATATTCATTTAGTGATGACAGGGTAATGTGGTGTAGTATTCATTTATTGATGACAGGGTAATGTGGTGTAATATTCATTTATTGATGACAGGGTAATGTGGTGTAATATTCATTTAGTGATGACAGGGTAATGTGGTGTAATATTCATTTATTGATGACAGGGTAATGTGGTGTAGTATTCATTTAGTGATGACAGGGTAATGTGGTGTAATATTCATTTAGTGATGACAGGGTAATGTGGTGTAGTATTCATTTAGTGATGACAAGGTAATGTTGTGTAGTATTCATTTATTGATGACAGGGTAATGTTTTGTAATATTCATTTATTGATGACAGGGTAATGTGGTGTAATATTCATTTATTGATGACAGGGTAATGTGGTGTAGTATTCGTTTATTGAGGACAGGGTAATGTGGTGTAATATTCGTTTATTGAGGACAGGGTAATGTGGTGTAATATTCATTTATTGATGACGGTAATGTTTTGTAATATTAATTTGTTGATGACAGGGTAGTGTTAAGTAATATTCATTTGGTAATCAGAGTATTCTGGTGCAGAATAGGTAACTGCAAAAAACAATCTCAGCCAAGTAATCC
>CAXIVS010000537.1:37500-42500 GCA_964035775.1 Osedax frankpressi | reverse complement strand
ACTAAAAAAAAAAAAAAAAAAGTCGTCAACTGCACCTATGTCAAAAATTGAAAAAAACACGTATTTTTTCGCGAGGAGGCCCACGGGCCTCAAAAAAAAAAATTTTCGAGACAAAAAATTTTTTTTTATTAAATATTCATATTTATTCATATTCAATTTCTCCGATATCCTGAAATAACTCGAATACAAATCGTTCGTAATTGTTTCGGTTTATCGGGGAGTTTTATTTAAACGATACTGAATAATCGTTGATTTTGTACATTAAATTGTATTTAGCAACGCATATTGTATTAACCAACTAAGACGATTAATCATGATATCCTTGGCGGCAGTAACTATGACTCTATTAAGGGTATATGACCCGATAAGTCTATATGAATCCGCCTGAAAAGTGATGACTAGTTACTCGCACATGTGCATACCTGTTGAGCAAGGGTGGCATACGCGTATGCCATCAAGATAATCTCTACCTCTACGTAGCGCCCGCTGGACACAGACCAACGGAGGCGATGTCGTGGTGGAGTGGTAATCCCGGTATTTGTCTATTAAGGGTATTGGCCCGATAAGTCTGTCTGAATCCGCCTGAAAAGTGATGACTAGTTACTCGCACATGTGCATACCTGTTGAGCAAGGGTGGCATACGCGTATGCCATCAAGATAATCTCTACCTCTACGTAGCGCCCGCTGGACACAGACCAACGGAGGCGATGTCGTGGTGGAGTGGTAATCCCGGTATTTGTCTATTAAGGGTATTGGCCCGATAAGTCTGTCTGAATCCGCCTGAAAAGTGATGACTAGTTACTCGCACATGTGCATACCTGTTGAGCAAGGGTGGCATACGCGTATGCCATCAAGATAATCTTTACCTCTACGTAGCGCCCGCTGGACACAGACCAACGGAGGCGATGTCGTGGTGGAGTGGTAATCCCGGTATTTGTCTATTAAGGGTATTGGCCCGATAAGTCTGTCTGAATCCGCCTGAAAAGTGATGACTAGTTACTCGCACATGTGCATACCTGTTGAGCAAGGGTGGCATACGCGTATGCCATCAAGATAATCTCTACCTCTACGTAGCGCCCGCTGGACACAGACCAACGGAGGCGATGTCGTGGTGGAGTGGTAATCCCGGTATTTGTCTATTAAGGGTATTGGCCCGATAAGTCTGTCTGAATCCGCCTGAAAAGTGATGACTAGTTACTCGCACATGTGCATACCTGTTGAGCAAGGGTGGCATACGCGTATGCCATCAAGATAATCTTTACCTCTACGTAGCGCCCGCTGGACACAGACCAACGGAGGCGATGTCGTGGTGGAGTGGTAATCCCGGTATTTGTCTATTAAGGGTATTGGCCCGATAAGTCTGTCTGAATCCGCCTGAAAAGTGATGACTAGTTACTCGCACATGTGCATACCTGTTGAGCAAGGGTGGCATACGCGTATGCCATCAAGATAATCTCTACCTCTACGTAGCGCCCGCTGGACACAGACCAACGGAGGCGATGTCGTGGTGGAGTGGTAATCCCGGTATTTGTCTATTAAGGTTATTCAAGCCTGCACGGTCTTTCGGATCGGTAATTTTGTTGAGCCTGCCCGAGGCGCATCGGGACTGGAAAGGAGCGTTATGCCTACTCGAGACGACGCTCGTGAAAAGGTGAAAAGGCTGTTTGAGAACCGCGCCAAAGGTGTTGATTGATATAGACAGCAGGGCGGTGGCCATAGAAGTCGGAATCCGCTAAGGAGTGTGTAACAACTCACCTGCCGAATCAACTAGCCCTTAAAATGAAAGCCGCGGTAACGATATTCTTATGCCGGTGATGAAGCGATATGATTTCTACGCAGTGCTCCGAATGTAAAAGTAATGAAATTCAACCGAACAAGGGTAAACGGCGGGAGTAAATACGATTAAGGTTATCGAAATCTAACATTGTGAACAACGAGCGTAGAGACTAACGTGCGGGTACAAGTTTAACGGAATTTCTATCGAAGATCATACGAATACTATGAGTTTAACGTTAACGTTAACGTTAACGTTAACGTTAACGTTAACGTTAACAGACAAAGTTTAATATCGAGGACCCGAAGACGAAGTTTAATATCGAGGACCCGAAGACGAAGTTTAATATCGAGAACCCGAAGACGAAGTTTAATATCGAGGACCCGAAGACGAAGTTTAATATCGAGAACCCGAAGACGAAGTTTAATATCGAGGACCCGAAGACGAAGTTCAATATCGAGGACTCGAAGACGAAGTTGAATTAATTGGTGAAAGTTGATTGCGGGTGTTATTAAATTTACTTTAATAATACACATTTCAGCCGAAACCAAACCCTGAGCATTAAAATACAAAACATTTTAAATTTTGATGCTTCGGGGGGGGGGTGGGGGTGATATTTTTTTAAATATTTATTATAAGGTTTTTATGTCGGGTTTTTTTTACGACCATAAAAATTAATAAAATATTTACAAATACAAAAATTAAAAAAAATTTTAAGGATACAAAAAATTTACGAGTTAAAAAATTTACAAGTAAAAAATTTTTACAAGTTCGAAAATTTTTATAATTGCGAAAAATTAATAAAATATTTACAAATACAAAAATTAAAAAAAATTTAAGGATACAAAAATTTTACGAGTTAAAAAATTTTTTTTTATTAAATATTCATATTTATTCATATTCAATTTCTCCGATATCCTGAAATAACTCGAATACAAATCGTTCGTAATTGTTTCGGTTTATCGGGGAGTTTTATTTAAACGATACTGAATAATCGTTGATTTTGTACATTAAATTGTATTTAGCAACGCATATTGTATTAACCAACTAAGACGATTAATCATGATATCCTTGGCGGCAGTAACTATGACTCTATTAAGGGTATATGACCCGATAAGTCTATATGAATCCGCCTGAAAAGTGATGACTAGTTACTCGCACATGTGCATACCTGTTGAGCAAGGGTGGCATACGCGTATGCCATCAAGATAATCTCTACCTCTACGTAGCGCCCGCTGGACACAGACCAACGGAGGCGATGTCGTGGTGGAGTGGTAATCCCGGTATTTGTCTATTAAGGGTATTGGCCCGATAAGTCTGTCTGAATCCGCCTGAAAAGTGATGACTAGTTACTCGCACATGTGCATACCTGTTGAGCAAGGGTGGCATACGCGTATGCCATCAAGATAATCTCTACCTCTACGTAGCGCCCGCTGGACACAGACCAACGGAGGCGATGTCGTGGTGGAGTGGTAATCCCGGTATTTGTCTATTAAGGGTATTGGCCCGATAAGTCTGTCTGAATCCGCCTGAAAAGTGATGAC
This sequence comes from Osedax frankpressi, assembly GCA_964035775.1. Taxonomy (NCBI): domain Eukaryota; kingdom Metazoa; phylum Annelida; class Polychaeta; order Sabellida; family Siboglinidae; genus Osedax; species Osedax frankpressi. The sequence goes on along the minus strand of CAXIVS010000537.1, from coordinate 39,182 downwards.
TAGTTACTCGCACATGTGCATACCTGTTGAGCAAGGGTGGCATACGCGTATGCCATCAAGATAATCTTTACCTCTACGTAGCGCCCGCTGGACACAGACCAACGGAGGCGATGTCGTGGTGGAGTGGTAATCCCGGTATTTGTCTATTAAGGGTATTGGCCCGATAAGTCTGTCTGAATCCGCCTGAAAAGTGATGACTAGTTACTCGCACATGTGCATACCTGTTGAGCAAGGGTGGCATACGCGTATGCCATCAAGATAATCTCTACCTCTACGTAGCGCCCGCTGGACACAGACCAACGGAGGCGATGTCGTGGTGGAGTGGTAATCCCGGTATTTGTCTATTAAGGGTATTGGCCCGATAAGTCTGTCTGAATCCGCCTGAAAAGTGATGACTAGTTACTCGCACATGTGCATACCTGTTGAGCAAGGGTGGCATACGCGTATGCCATCAAGATAATCTTTACCTCTACGTAGCGCCCGCTGGACACAGACCAACGGAGGCGATGTCGTGGTGGAGTGGTAATCCCGGTATTTGTCTATTAAGGGTATTGGCCCGATAAGTCTGTCTGAATCCGCCTGAAAAGTGATGACTAGTTACTCGCACATGTGCATACCTGTTGAGCAAGGGTGGCATACGCGTATGCCATCAAGATAATCTCTACCTCTACGTAGCGCCCGCTGGACACAGACCAACGGAGGCGATGTCGTGGTGGAGTGGTAATCCCGGTATTTGTCTATTAAGGTTATTCAAGCCTGCACGGTCTTTCGGATCGGTAATTTTGTTGAGCCTGCCCGAGGCGCATCGGGACTGGAAAGGAGCGTTATGCCTACTCGAGACGACGCTCGTGAAAAGGTGAAAAGGCTGTTTGAGAACCGCGCCAAAGGTGTTGATTGATATAGACAGCAGGGCGGTGGCCATAGAAGTCGGAATCCGCTAAGGAGTGTGTAACAACTCACCTGCCGAATCAACTAGCCCTTAAAATGAAAGCCGCGGTAACGATATTCTTATGCCGGTGATGAAGCGATATGATTTCTACGCAGTGCTCCGAATGTAAAAGTAATGAAATTCAACCGAACAAGGGTAAACGGCGGGAGTAAATACGATTAAGGTTATCGAAATCTAACATTGTGAACAACGAGCGTAGAGACTAACGTGCGGGTACAAGTTTAACGGAATTTCTATCGAAGATCATACGAATACTATGAGTTTAACGTTAACGTTAACGTTAACGTTAACGTTAACGTTAACGTTAACAGACAAAGTTTAATATCGAGGACCCGAAGACGAAGTTTAATATCGAGGACCCGAAGACGAAGTTTAATATCGAGAACCCGAAGACGAAGTTTAATATCGAGGACCCGAAGACGAAGTTTAATATCGAGAACCCGAAGACGAAGTTTAATATCGAGGACCCGAAGACGAAGTTCAATATCGAGGACTCGAAGACGAAGTTGAATTAATTGGTGAAAGTTGATTGCGGGTGTTATTAAATTTACTTTAATAATACACATTTCAGCCGAAACCAAACCCTGAGCATTAAAATACAAAACATTTTAAATTTTGATGCTTCGGGGGGGGGTGGGGGTGATATTTTTTTAAATATTTATTATAAGGTTTTTATGTCGGGTTTTTTTTACGACCATAAAAATTAATAAAATATTTACAAATACAAAAATTA
>CAXIVS010000537.1:22500-27500 GCA_964035775.1 Osedax frankpressi | reverse complement strand
TCCCATACAATTCCACGTCATTACATCGCGGTTACATCCCTACGAACGATAAAACTTGCAAACTAATAAGAGGCGAAGAACAAATATCCTGTACAAATAACATAATCTCAATTCATCATAAAGTAAATATCAAGATAAAATAACGTCGAATTTATCGCATACATAGCAAACTAGGTATGTTTCGTTTTAATGTTCGATATAATAGAAACATCGTAATGTTTAGACCTAAAGAACACGTTATAGTAACTTTTGACGATAATTATAATTACCGATTGAGCTTATTTAAACAACTGAATGTTTAATTTAAAAAAATTTTTTGTCTCGAAATTTTTTTTTTTTGAGGCCCGCGGGCCTCCTCGCGAAAAAATACGTGTTTTTTTCAATTTTTGACATAGGTGCAGTTGACGACTTTTTTTTTTTTTTTTTTTGTTAGCTACCGATTTTGACTCGTTTTGTTCTAACTAGTGTAAATAGCTATGTCGCAACTTTTTCTTTTCAATTGTTAAAAAGTTATAGGCGGTTGAAAATTTTTTTTTTTTTTTTTAGACCTCAATAACTCCTAAAGTAATGCGAATTATATGACCATTCTAACTGTCCGACCTTATATTAATACGAAGATAATTATTTAATTAAAAAAAGTACAATATTTTTTTTGAAAATTTTTTTAGTCGCCGTCAAAGTCAAATTTTCAAAAAATCGAGCTCGAAGCTCCGATTTTTGCGAAAAAAGCTTGTTCACGGGCAAGGGAAAAAAGTATCGTGTTAAGCAGCCGCTTTTTTTTTTTTTTTTTTCTAAAATGCCGTAATAGGTGGGGAAAATTAAAAAAAAAATTTTTTTCATGGACCCGAATAACTTAGTCAAATTTTTTTAGAATTTTTTTTACAAAAATTAAATCAATTAAAAAAAAAAAAAATCCTGTTATATTACCGCATTTTAAAGGAAAAAAAAAAAAAAAAAAAAAACCTTTGCAATTATATATATTTTTTAAAAAATCGAGTTCGACGCTCCGAAATTCGCCAAAAAGAGATTAGATTGGGCATTAAAAAAAGGTTTGTTCAACAGCCGCTATTTTTATAATTTGTTTTCTAAAATGCCGTAATAAGTCGGGAGAATTAAAAAAAAATTTCCATGAAGCCGAATAACTTAGTAAAATTTTTTGTGAATTTTTTTTATAAAATTTGACTAAGTTTTTCGGCTCCATGGAAATTTTTTTTTTTTTAATTCTCCCCACTTATTACGGCATTTTAGAGAAAAAAAAAAAAAAAAAGCGGCTGCTTAACACGATACTTTTTTCCCTTGCCCGTGAGCAAGCTTTTTTCGCAAAAATCGGAGCTTCGAGCTCGATTTTTTGAAAATTTGAGTAGGACGGAGACTAAAAAAATTTTCAAAAAAAATATTGTACTTTTTTTAATTAAATAATTATCTTCGTATTAATATAAGGTCGGACAGTTTGAATGGTCATACAATTCGCATTACTTTAAGAGTTATTGAGGTCTAAAAAAAAAAAACAAAAATTCAACCGCCTATAACTTTTTAACAATTGATAAGTAAAAGTTGCGACATAGCTATTTACACTAGTTAGAACAGAACGAATCATAATCCGTAGCTAACTAAAAAAAAAAAAAAAAAAGTCGTCAACTGCACCTATGTCAAAAATTGAAAAAAACACGTATTTTTTCGCGAGGAGGCCCACGGGCCTCAAAAAAAAAAATTTTCGAGACAAAAAATTTTTTTTTATTAAATATTCATATTTATTCATATTCAATTTCTCCGATATCCTGAAATAACTCGAATACAAATCGTTCGTAATTGTTTCGGTTTATCGGGGAGTTTTATTTAAACGATACTGAATAATCGTTGATTTTGTACATTAAATTGTATTTAGCAACGCATATTGTATTAACCAACTAAGACGATTAATCATGATATCCTTGGCGGCAGTAACTATGACTCTATTAAGGGTATATGACCCGATAAGTCTATATGAATCCGCCTGAAAAGTGATGACTAGTTACTCGCACATGTGCATACCTGTTGAGCAAGGGTGGCATACGCGTATGCCATCAAGATAATCTCTACCTCTACGTAGCGCCCGCTGGACACAGACCAACGGAGGCGATTCGTGGTGGAGTGGTAATCCCGGTATTTGTCTATTAAGGGTATTGGGCCCGATAAGTCTGTCTGAATCCGCCTGAAAAGTGATGACTAGTTACTCGCACATGTGCATACCTGTTGAGCAAGGGTGGCATACGCGTATGCCATCAAGATAATCTCTACCTCTACGTAGCGCCCGCTGGACACAGACCAACGGAGGCGATGTCGTGGTGGAGTGGTAATCCCGGTATTTGTCTATTAAGGTTATTCAAGCCTGCACGGTCTTTCGGATCGGTAATTTTGTTGAGCCTGCCCGAGGCGCATCGGGACTGGAAAGGAGCGTTATGCCTACTCGAGACGACGCTCGTGAAAAGGTGAAAAGGCTGTTTGAGAACCGCGCCAAAGGTGTTGATTGATATAGACAGCAGGGCGGTGGCCATAGAAGTCGGAATCCGCTAAGGAGTGTGTAACAACTCACCTGCCGAATCAACTAGCCCTTAAAATGAAAGCCGCGGTAACGATATTCTTATGCCGGTGATGAAGCGATATGATTTCTACGCAGTGCTCCGAATGTAAAAGTAATGAAATTCAACCGAACAAGGGTAAACGGCGGGAGTAAATACGATTAAGGTTATCGAAATCTAACATTGTGAACAACGAGCGTAGAGACTAACGTGCGGGTACAAGTTTAACGGAATTTCTATCGAAGATCATACGAATACTATGAGTTTAACGTTAACGTTAACGTTAACGTTAACGTTAACGTTAACGTTAACAGACAAAGTTTAATATCGAGGACCCGAAGACGAAGTTTAATATCGAGGACCCGAAGACGAAGTTTAATATCGAGAACCCGAAGACGAAGTTTAATATCGAGGACCCGAAGACGAAGTTTAATATCGAGAACCCGAAGACGAAGTTTAATATCGAGGACCCGAAGACGAAGTTCAATATCGAGGACTCGAAGACGAAGTTGAATTAATTGGTGAAAGTTGATTGCGGGTGTTATTAAATTTACTTTAATAATACACATTTCAGCCGAAACCAAACCCTGAGCATTAAAATACAAAACATTTTAAATTTTGATGCTTCGGGGGGGGGGTGGGGGTGATATTTTTTTAAATATTTATTATAAGGTTTTTATGTCGGGTTTTTTTTACGACCATAAAAATTAATAAAATATTTACAAATACAAAAATTAAAAAAAATTTTAAGGATACAAAAAATTTACGAGTTAAAAAATTTACAAGTAAAAAATTTTTACAAGTTCGAAAATTTTTATAATTGCGAAAAATTAATAAAATATTTACAAATACAAAAATTAAAAAAAATTTAAGGATACAAAAATTTTACGAGTTAAAAAATTTACAAGTAAAAAATTTTTACAAGTTCGAAAATTTTTATAATTGCGAAAAATTAATAAAATATTTACAAATACAAAAATTTTAAAAAAATTTACAAGTAAAAAATTTTTACAAGTTCGAAAAGTTTTATAATTACGAAAAATTAAGAACATTTTTTTTAGAGTCAAAATTTTTCGAATTTTCACAATTAATAAAATATTCACGTGTACAAAAATGTTAAAAATATCCAACTTTGAAAATTTTCACAAATCAGAAATAATTATAAAATGTTCGGAAGTACTTTACGTATAAAAAACCATTTCACCATGATAAAATCATAGTGAAATGGTTAAAATTTTTAGATAATCAAAGCTAGTCAAAACAATTTTCATTTGTATCAATGCAATTTTTACTTATGCAAGTAAATCAAACCAATTCACCGTGATATAATCGCAGTGGAAAGGTTTATTATTTCACCAATAAGCAAATAATTAATTAGGCAAACCTAACTAATCGAAGAGAAAACTATTTTGATTTCGCATATAGGCAACGAATTAATTAGGCGAACCTAACTATTCGTGTTCTGAGACGGACTAAGAGTTTTCAACTCGGTAAACAATTAATTAGGCAAAACTAACTAATCGAAGAGAAAACTATTTTGATTTCCCATATAGGCAACGAATTAATTAGGCGAACCTAACTATTCGTGTTCTGAGACGGACTAAGAGTTTTCAACTCCGTAAACAATTAATTAGGCAAACCTAACTAATCGAAGAGAAAACTATTTTGATTTCGCATATAGGCAACGAATTAATTAGGCGAACCTAACTATTCGTGTTCTGAGACGGACTAAGAGTTTTCAACTCGGTAAACAATTAATTAGGCAAACCTAACTAATCGAAGAGAAAACTATTTTGATTTCGCATATAGGCAACGAATTAATTAGGCGAACCTAACTATTCGTGTTCTGAGACGGACTAAGAGTTTTCAACTCGGTAAACAATTAATTAGGCAAACCTAACTAATCGAAGAGAAAACTATTTTGATTTCCCATATAGGCAACGAATTAATTAGGCGAACCTAACTATTCGTGTTCTGAGACGGACTAAGAGTTTTCAACTCGGTAAACAATTAATTAGGCAAACCTAACTAATCGAAGAGAAAACTATTTTGATTTCGCATATAGGCAACGAATTAATTAGGCGAACCTAACTATTCGTGTTCTGAGACGGACTAAGAGTTTTCAACTCGGTAAACAATTAATTAGGCAAACCTAACTAATCGAAGAGAAAACTATTTTGATTTCGCATATAGGCAACGAATTAATTAGGCGAACCTAACTATTCGTGTTCTGAGACGGACTAAGAGTTTTCAACTCGGTAAACAATTAATTAGGCAAACCTAACTAATCGAAGAGAAAACTATTTTGATTTCGCATATAGGCAACGAATTAATTAGGCGAACCTAACTATTCGTGTTCTGAGACGGACTATTCAATCGTACAGTTTTCAATTACCCGAAGAGAAAACTGTTCCTACAATTAGGAAGACTTAGAAAATTAAC
>CAXIVS010000537.1:10000-12500 GCA_964035775.1 Osedax frankpressi | reverse complement strand
CTATTAAGGGTATATGACCTGATAAGTCTATATGAATCCGCCTGAAAAGTGATGACTAGTTACTCGCACATGTGCATACCTGTTGAGCAAGGGTGGCATACGCGTATGCCATCAAGATAATCTCTACCTCTACGTAGCGCCCGCTGGACACAGACCAACGGAGGCGATGTCGTGGTGGAGTGGTAATCCCGGTATTTGTCTATTAAGGGTATTGGCCCGATAAGTCTGTCTGAATCCGCCTGAAAAGTGATGACTAGTTACTCGCACATGTGCATACCTGTTGAGCAAGGGTGGCATACGCGTATGCCATCAAGATAATCTCTACCTCTACGTAGCGCCCGCTGGACACAGACCAACGGAGGCGATGTCGTGGTGGAGTGGTAATCCCGGTATTTGTCTATTAAGGGTATTGGCCCGATAAGTCTGTCTGAATCCGCCTGAAAAGTGATGACTAGTTACTCGCACATGTGCATACCTGTTGAGCAAGGGTGGCATACGCGTATGCCATCAAGATAATCTTTACCTCTACGTAGCGCCCGCTGGACACAGACCAACGGAGGCGATGTCGTGGTGGAGTGGTAATCCCGGTATTTGTCTATTAAGGGTATTGGCCCGATAAGTCTGTCTGAATCCGCCTGAAAAGTGATGACTAGTTACTCGCACATGTGCATACCTGTTGAGCAAGGGTGGCATACGCGTATGCCATCAAGATAATCTCTACCTCTACGTAGCGCCCGCTGGACACAGACCAACGGAGGCGATGTCGTGGTGGAGTGGTAATCCCGGTATTTGTCTATTAAGGGTATTGGCCCGATAAGTCTGTCTGAATCCGCCTGAAAAGTGATGACTAGTTACTCGCACATGTGCATACCTGTTGAGCAAGGGTGGCATACGCGTATGCCATCAAGATAATCTTTACCTCTACGTAGCGCCCGCTGGACACAGACCAACGGAGGCGATGTCGTGGTGGAGTGGTAATCCCGGTATTTGTCTATTAAGGGTATTGGCCCGATAAGTCTGTCTGAATCCGCCTGAAAAGTGATGACTAGTTACTCGCACATGTGCATACCTGTTGAGCAAGGGTGGCATACGCGTATGCCATCAAGATAATCTCTACCTCTACGTAGCGCCCGCTGGACACAGACCAACGGAGGCGATGTCGTGGTGGAGTGGTAATCCCGGTATTTGTCTATTAAGGTTATTCAAGCCTGCACGGTCTTTCGGATCGGTAATTTTGTTGAGCCTGCCCGAGGCGCATCGGGACTGGAAAGGAGCGTTATGCCTACTCGAGACGACGCTCGTGAAAAGGTGAAAAGGCTGTTTGAGAACCGCGCCAAAGGTGTTGATTGATATAGACAGCAGGGCGGTGGCCATAGAAGTCGGAATCCGCTAAGGAGTGTGTAACAACTCACCTGCCGAATCAACTAGCCCTTAAAATGAAAGCCGCGGTAACGATATTCTTATGCCGGTGATGAAGCGATATGATTTCTACGCAGTGCTCCGAATGTAAAAGTAATGAAATTCAACCGAACAAGGGTAAACGGCGGGAGTAAATACGATTAAGGTTATCGAAATCTAACATTGTGAACAACGAGCGTAGAGACTAACGTGCGGGTACAAGTTTAACGGAATTTCTATCGAAGATCATACGAATACTATGAGTTTAACGTTAACGTTAACGTTAACGTTAACGTTAACGTTAACGTTAACAGACAAAGTTTAATATCGAGGACCCGAAGACGAAGTTTAATATCGAGGACCCGAAGACGAAGTTTAATATCGAGAACCCGAAGACGAAGTTTAATATCGAGGACCCGAAGACGAAGTTTAATATCGAGAACCCGAAGACGAAGTTTAATATCGAGGACCCGAAGACGAAGTTTAATATCGAGGACTCGAAGACGAAGTTGAATTAATTGGTGAAAGTTGATTGCGGGTGTTATTAAATTTACTTTAATAATACACATTTCAGCCGAAACCAAACCCTGAGCATTAAAATACAAAACATTTTAAATTTTGATGCTTCGGGGGGGGGTGGGGGTGATATTTTTTTAAATATTTATTATAAGGTTTTTATGTCGGGTTTTTTTTACGACCATAAAAATTAATAAAATATTTACAAATACAAAAATTAAAAAAAATTTTAAGGATACAAAAAATTTACGAGTTAAAAAATTTACAAGTAAAAAATTTTTACAAGTTCGAAAATTTTTATAATTGCGAAAAATTAATAAAATATTTACAAATACAAAAATTAAAAAAAATTTAAGGATACAAAAATTTTACGAGTTAAAAAATTTACAAGTAAAAAATTTTTACAAGTTCGAAAATTTTTATAATTGCGAAAAATTAATAAAATATTTACAAATACAAAAATTTTAAAAAAATTTACAAGTAAAAAATTTTTACAAGTTCGAAAAGTTTTATAATTACGAAAAATTAAGAACATTTTTTTTAGAGTCAAAATTTTTCGAATTTTCACAATTAATAAAATATTCAC
>CAXIVS010000536.1:0-12589 GCA_964035775.1 Osedax frankpressi | reverse complement strand
GTGTCTACTGTTGCAGTGTCTGTGTGTCTACTGTTTACAGTAACTTGGTGTCTACTGTTGCAGTAACTTTGTGTCTACTGTTAGCAGTAACTTTGTGTCTACTGTTGCAGTAACTTTGTGTCTACTGTTGCAAGTGTCTTTGTGTCTACTGTTACAGTAACTTTGTGTCTACTGTTGCAGTAACTTTGTGTCTACTGTTGCAGTAACTTTGTGTCTACTGTTGCAGTAACTTTGTGTCTACTGTTGCAGTAACTTTGTGTCTACTGTTGCAGTAACTTTGTGTCTACTGTTGCAGTGTCTTTGTGTCTACTGTTCCAGTGTCTTTGTGTCTACTGTTGCAGTGTCTTTGTGTCTACTGTTCCAGTAACTTTGTGTCTACTGTTGCAGTAACTTTGTGTCTACTGTTGCAGTAACTTTGTGTCTACTGTTGCAGTAACTTTGTGTCTACTGTTGCAGTAACTTTGTGTCTACTGTTCCAGTAACTTTGTGTCTACTGTTCCAGTAACTTTGTGTCTACTGTTGCAGTAACTTTGTGTCTACTGTTGCAGTATCTTTGTGTCTACTGTTCCAGTAACTTTGTGTCTACTGTTCCAGTAACTTTGTGTCTACTGTTGCAGTAACTTTGTGTCTACTGTTGCAGTAACTTTGTGTCTACTGTTCCAGTAACTTTGTGTCTACTGTTCCAGTAACTTTGTGTCTACTGTTGCAGTAACTTTGTGTCTACTGTTGCAGTAACTTTGTGTCTACTGTTCCAGTAACTTTGTGTCTACTGTTCCAGTAACTTTGTGTCTACTGTTGCAGTAACTTTGTGTCTACTGTTCCAGTAACTTTGTGTCTACTGTTCCAGTAACTTTGTGTCTACTGTTACAGTAACGGGGAGTGAGGACCTGTGCGTGTACTTCTTTGACGTGCAGAAGGAGGGTAAGCCGTGTGTGAACAAGCTACAGGGTCACTCAGCCCCAGTCCTTGACGTCTGCTTCAACTACGATGAGAGCATGCTCGCGTCATGTGACTCTCTGGGCACTGTCATCATCTGGAAGAGGGAACAGAGAGGTCAATGAAGAGCTCAGGCCTGTTTAGGGTAGTGAAGCCCTTGACCCTGTTTGTGAAGTGAGGCCCTCAAACCAATTGGGGCAGTGAGACCTTCAACCCTGTTGGGCAGTGAGGCCTCCACGCTGTAAAGCCTTCAAACCTGTCAGGGCAGTAAAGCCCTCAATCCTGTTGCAGTGGTAAGCCCTCAACCCACTTGGGACTGCTAGGCCCTGTCCTGTTAGAATCTCTCCATGCGAACCTCTCAAGATGTATATGAAGTCCTGAACCATCTCAGCCCAATGAAAAAATGTAGCAAGTCACATTTTATTTGTTCTGAGAAAAAACAACAAACCATCACACAGAAGAATATTTGGGGGTTATTTATAGCAAGCGCCAATCTACAATTGTAACATCCATAAACTTGCTGTTTGTAGTGATTTAATTACAATTTTATAAGGTTTCAGTATTATTTTAAATTGTTTCCTTTTGATTTACTACTTTGATATTTTGCAGTATTACTGTGCAGACATTTGATATTTAAATCGGACTTGCTACATGTATATTCATCCATTGAACTGCAAATGGGCTTACACCCAGCAAACTGGATATGTAAGAAATCAAACTGTCATTTGATACCATGCCGTCGAAAGGAATCTTTTAGTATACTCATTTTAAGATTGTATTCTGGTGTATAAGATGATGCAGCAATCATTAGACATAACTTCTCGTACATTCCTGAAATGTGTAACTTTTTAAGTAAAATTTGAGAAACAAACATGGTAAGGTTGTGCATAGTACAGTGTACATAGTTATGACGAGTCATAATATTGTATGAGAAATTTAGCTACCTTTCATGGTACATGTATATATAAAATAATATATTACATATATTATACATTGATTGGTGTGCACAGGATGACTTGAAACTATTGGAGTGGTGTTATACACAGGTATCAAATTTGCAAACACGATTGCGGATGTAACGTGCAACAGCCAGTATGTGTAAATATTAAAAACAATACAGCTCACTTAGACATAGAAGTAGGCCATTTGTGAAAATGACGGCAAACAGAAACCAATTGTTTAGGGTGTGGAGTGATAAAGATAGCTATTTCGCTGTGATGGACTTGGGACTGTTGGGGGACTGTCAACACACTGCCAGGCAGAAATATCAGAGGACGGCCAAAGTGTGAATAAACAATTTGATGTTTCTTTTTTATTATTGTATTATACATTCCATCCATGTTCCACTGTTGTACTAATTATAATTGTGACAGATGAATTGCGCTATGCCCACAATGGGAACCAGAAACTAGTCATTGTTCACATTTTGCCTGGCGTATATTGTGTAATTAATTATCAATAAATTATATTTTTTATAGAAAATTTGTAGTTGTTTATTTCTGTGTAATTAGTTAACATCAACCATCAATTTACTGTACGTGTCATGGTGCATGCATCTTAAAACAAAACAATATAGTAACTTGAATTTATTACCAACAAACCATATAACAGCTTCCATGTAGTATACGAAAACAGTAGCTCATTTCTGGGATAAATCCTCCCTGCTTCGATGCACATCAAATCACATTGCACGAGGTGTATATACAGTACAGATTAAATGCATTCGGTGAAAATAAAACTCCTATTACACATGGCCGACTACATGGCATAAATAAACGTTAAGATAACAGGTGCTCAGCTATGTATTCCGAGGTCATCGATTAAAATGCCAGGCTGCATCATCCCACGTAGACCTTCCACAGACAAGTTGAGTACAACATCCTGGTTCATTAGAAGTTGAAAGAAGTGGGATGAACTAGCAAAATGGTCAGCCTCAGAGGGTCGAACCATATTGCTGCTGTTCCAAACCTTGGGCAAGTCTGTTCACACTATGGTTCTCCAGTTCACTCAGCCGTGTGAATGAGTACCTGGCTATAGACACTGGTGAATATTTATGAACATAATGATCTTTGTATATAATTATAGAGTGGTTAAATCCTTCCCGTGGTAGTCATAATGGGGTTAAGAGCACAATCAAGAATGAGAAGCCACACCATATGGAAGAAGGAGAACTCTCCTTTACTTAGATGTGTAGTTTCAACAGAAAACAGCTATACTTCTACCTGTTGTCTATGACAAGGGAGGTAAGAGATCACACAGAAGGTAACTTGGTTTGGCCTAACTACATTTGTTTTCTACTATCGTCATTCTTCGTGCAGTGAATCATTATTTTAAACTGCCAAATAAATGATTACTTGGCAGGAGACTCGATGCCCGACTAGTAAAAAGTGGGAACAGTTGAGATGCTTCCCATGAGTTGACAAGTGAGTTTACACGAGCTGATACTCTCATTTCATAGCACAGCAGTTCAAGTGCACTACAGTTACCATTATTTAGTATTATACCCATTCCTGCTGACCATTTTATTTCTGCAGTCACCAACTGTGGAGTGCTAAATACTTCTGGTGTAGCCAATGTAACACCAGTGACTATCGCTGGCAAGTAGCTTACCAGCAAATACATAATGAGTCAACGACTCAAACCACTGCCAATTGTTAGATCAGAAGCCAATGTCCAAGGGTGTAAGTAGAGAGAGGTGAGTGCACTTTGTCTCCTGGGGGAAGATACTGTTACACTGCCCCTCAAAGTTAGTACAATAATTACACAATATGATAAAATGCTAGCGTCTGTGCAAGTTCTGTTGCTAGAAACAACTGAGGCGACCGCATGACAAATATGTATGCTCCTAAAATACAGGTTTCACAACAAAACATTACAACAGGCCAGACTGTTTTTTAGAATAGCACAGGCCACGCTGCTGTGTGATGTGATGTGATGTGATGTGATGTGATGTGATGTGATGTGATGTGATGTGATGTGATGTGATGTGATGTGATGTGACAGCACAGTTTGGTCTGGTCCCTTTCACATCACAGACCAGAACACAATAAACCAGGGGTGGGGGTGATTCTATGTTCCACTAATAACAACCACCCCTGGCTTGAGAGGATGATTCTATGTCCTGCTAATAACAACCACCCCTGGCTTGAGAGGTGATTCTATGTTCCACTAATAACAACCACCCCTGGCTTGAGAGGGTGATTCTATGTTCCACTAATAACAACCACCCCTGGCTTGAGAGGGTGATTCTATGTCCTGCTAATAACAACCACCCCTGGCTTGAGAGGGTGATTCTATGTTCCACTAATAACAACCACCCCTGGCTTGAGAGGGTGATTCTATGTCCTGCTAATAACAACCACCCCTGGCTTGAGAGGGTGATTCTATGTCCTGCTAATAACAACCACCCCTGGCTTGAGAGGATGATTCTATGTCCTGTAATAACAACCACCCCTGGCTTGAGAGGGTGATTCTATGTTCCACTAATAACAACCACCCCTGGCTTGAGAGGGTGATTCTATGTCCTGCTAATAACAACCACCCCTGGCTTGAGAGGATGATTCTATGTCCTGCTAATAACAACCACCCCTGGCTTGAGAGGATGATTCTATGTCCTGCTAATAACAACCACCCCTGGCTTGAGAGGGTGATTCTGTGTCCTGCTAATAACAACCACCCCTGGCTTGAGAGGGTGATTCTATGTCCTGCTAATAACAACCACCCCTGGCTTGAGAGGATGATTCTATGTCCTGCTAATAACAACCACCCCTGGCTTGAGAGGATGATTCTATGTCCTGCTAATAACAACCACCCCTGGCTTGAGAGGGTGATTCTATGTCCTGTAATAACAACCACCCCTGGCTTGAGAGGATGATTCTATGTCCTGCTAATAACAACCACCCCTGGCTTGAGAGGGATGATTCTATGTCCTGCTAATAACAACCACCCTGGCTTGAGAGGGTGATTCTATGTTCCACTAATAACAACCACCCCTGGCTTGAGAGGGTGATTTTGTGTCCTGCTAATAACAACCACCCCTGGCTTGAGAGGGTGATTCTATGTCCTGCTAATAACAACCACCCCTGGCATGAGAGGGTGATTCTATGTTCCACTAATAACAACCACCCCTGGCTTGAGAGGGTGATTTTGTGTCCTGCTAATAACAACCACCCCTGGCTTGAGAGGGTGATTCTATGTCCTGCTAATAACAACCACCCCTGGCTTGAGAGGATGATTCTATGTCCTGCTAATAACAACCACCCCTGGCTTGAGAGGATGATTCTATGTCCTGCTAATAACAACCACCCCTGGCTTGAGAGGGTGATTCTATGTCCTGCTAATAACAACCACCCTGGCTTGAGAGGGTGATTCTATGTCCTGTAATAACAACCACCCCTGGCTTGAGAGGATGATTCTATGTCCTGCTAATAACAACCACCCCTGGCTTGAGAGGATGATTCTATGTCCTGCTAATAACAACTATCCCTGGCTTGAGAGGGTGATTCTATGTCCTGCTAATAACAACCACCCCTGGCTTGAGAGGATGATTCTATGTCCTGTAATAACAACCACCCCTGGCTTGAGAGGATGATTCTATGTCCTGTAATAACAACCACCCCTGGCTTGAGAGGATGATTCTATGTCCTGTAATAACAACCACCCCTGGCTTGAGAGGTTGATTCTGTGTCCTGCTAATAACAACCACCCCTGGCTTGAGAGGATGATTCTATGTCCTGTAATAACAACCACCCCTGGCTTGAGAGGATGATTCTATGTCCTGCTAATAACAACCACCCCTGGCTTGAGAGGGTGATTCTATGTCCTGCTAATAACAACCACCCTGGCTTGAGAGGATGATTCTATGTCCTGTAATAACAACCACCCCTGGCTTGAGAGGATGATTCTATGTCCTGTAATAACAACCACCCCTGGCTTGAGAGGATGATTCTATGTCCTGTAATAACAACCACCCCTGGCTTGAGAGGGTGATTCTGTGTCCTGCTAATAACAACCACCCCTGGCTTGAGAGGGTGATTCTATGTCCTGCTAATAACAACCACCCCTGGCTTGAGAGGATGATTCTATGTCCTGTAATAACAACCACCCCTGGCTTGAGAGGATGATTCTATGTCCTGTAATAACAACCACCCCTGGCTTGAGAGGATGATTCTATGTCCTGTAATAACAACCACCCCTGGCTTGAGAGGGTGATTCTGTGTCCTGCTAATAACAACCACCCCTGGCTTGGAGAGATGATTCTATGTCCTGTAATAACAACCACCCCTGGCTTGAGAGGATGATTCTATGTCCTGCTAATAACAACCACCCTGGCTTGAGAGGATGATTCTATGTCCTGCTAATAACAACTACCCCTGGCTTGAGAGGGTGATTCTATGTCCTGCTAATAACAACCACCCCTGGCTTGAGAGGATGATTCTATGTCCTGCTAATAACAACCACCCCTGGCTTGAGAGTGTGATTCTATGTCCTGCTAATAACAACCACCCCTGGCTTGAGAGGGTGATTCTATGTCCTGCTAATAACAACTACCCCTGGCTTGAGAGGATGATTCTATGTCCTGTAATAACAACCACCCCTGGCTTGAGAGGATGATTCTGTCCTGCTAATAACAACCACCCCTGGCTTGAGAGGGTGATTCTATGTCCTGTAATAACAACCACCCTGGCTTGAGAGGATGATTCTATGTCCTGCTAATAAGAACCACCCCTGGCTTGAGAGGGTGACTCTATGTCCTGCTAATAACAACTACCCATGGCTTGAAAGGGTGATTTTGTGTTCTGCTAATAACAATCACCCTGGCTTGAGTGTGATTTGTGTTCTGCTAATAACAATCACCCATGGCTTGAGAGTGTGATTTTGTGTTCTGCTAATAACAATCACCCATGGCTTGAGAGTGTGATTTTGTGTTCTGCTAATAACAATCACCCATGGCTTGAGAGTGTGATTTTGTGTTCTGCTAATAACAATCACCCATGGCTTGAGAGGGTGATTTGTGTTCTGCTAATAACAATCACCCATGGCTTGAGAGTGTGATTTTGTGTTCTGCTAATAACAATCACCCATGGCTTGAGAGTGTGATTTTGTGTTCTGCTAATAACAATCACCCATGGCTTGAGAGTGTGATTTTGTGTTCTGCTAATAACAATCACCCATGGCTTGAGAGGGTGATTTTGTGTTCTGCTAATAACAATCACCCATGGCTTGAGAGTGTGATTTTGTGTTCTGCTAATAACAATCACCCATGGCTTGAGAGTGTGATTTTGTGTTCTGCTAATAACAATCACCCATGGCTTGAGAGTGTGATTTTGTGTTCTGCTAATAACAATCACCCATGGCTTGAGTGTGATTTTGTGTCTGCTAATAACAATCACCCATGGCTTGAGAGTGTGATTTTGTGTTCTGCTAATAACAATCACCCATGGCTTGAGAGGGTGATTTTGTGTTCTGCTAATAACAATCACCCATGGCTTGAGAGTGTGATTTTGTGTTCTGCTAATAACAATCACCATGGCTTGAGAGTGTGATTTTGTGTTCTGCTAATAACAACCACCCCTGGCTTGAGAGTGTGATTTTGTGTTCTGCTAATAACAATCACCCATGGCTTGAGAGTGTGATTTTTGTGTTCTGCTAATAACAATCACCCATGGCTTGAGAGGGTGATTTTGTGTTCTGCTAATAACAATCACCCCTGGCTTGAGAGTGTGATTCTATGTCCTGCTAATAACAATCCCCCTGGCTTGAGAGTGTGATTTTGTGTTCTGCTAATAACAACCACCCATGGCTTGAGAGGGTGATTTTGTGTTCTGCTAATAACAATCACCCTGGCTTGAGAGGATGATTTTGTGTTCTGCTAATAACAACCACCCCTGGCTTGAGAGGGTGATTCTATGTCCTGCTAATAACAAGTACCCATGGCTTGAAAGGATGATTCTATGTCCTGCTAATAACAACTACCCATGGCTTGAAAGGATGATTCTATGTCCTGCTAATAACAACTGCCCATGGCTTGAAAGGATGATTCTATGTCCTGTAATAACAACTACCCATGGCTTGAAAGGATGATTCTATGTCCTGCTAATAACAACTATCCATGGCTTGAGAGGGTGATTCTATGTCCTGCTAATAACAACTACCCATGGCTTGAAAGGATGATTCTATGTCCTGCTAATAACAACTACCCCTGGGCTTGAGAGGGTGATTCTATGTCCTGCTAATAACAACTACCCCTGGCTTGAGAGGGTGATTCTATGTCCTGCTAATAACAACCACCCTGGCTTGAGAGGATGATTCTATGTCCTGCTAATAACAACTACCCTGGCTTGAGAGGGTGATTCTATGTCCTGCTAATAACAACTACCCCTGGCATGAGAGGGTGATTCTATGTCCTGCTAATAACAACCACCCCTGGCATGAGAGGGTGACTCTATGTCCTGCTAATAACAACTACCCCTGGCTTGAGAGGGTGATTCTGTCATGCTAATAACAACCATCCGTCCTGTAGTAACGTCAGGCCTGAGAGGGTGATTCTGTCCTGCTAATGACAACCACTCATGGGGTGAGAAGATTCCGAGTAAGAAAACAACATCATTACAAGTGCCACAGCAGACATCGTGCTGAATATGCATTAGCCATAGACAGGCTTGAGGGGGTGACAGATGTGTTCTATAATTGCATAGACACTGGTCTTAACCACGCACAACAGACTCAAATGGACGCAACTTCATGACATTGATATGGACTGACTGTATAACATCTAGACAGTGTTAACAGATGACAACAGAGACCACGCCTCGGCAGAACCATTGGACGGAAGTGATTCAATCTCCAACTCAACAACAAGGCACACTTGGCCGTAGCAATGCTGAAACAAGCTTCTGAGACAAGACACATAGCAATGTTCTGTAGCTGTAGCCTAAGCACAAATAATGTGCTGTAAAAATGTTTCAAACCTAAGCCATATTCAGCAGAGGAATAAAACTATATACGTGCCACACAGTGGCGTGAATAATATACGATAAAACATCTAAAATCCTAAATGCACATAACCGATTAACATAAAGATTCTCTACGGTGTGGAGATGCCAACATATACTGCTCATGTTTCAAACATCACACTGGTTCCGCTAACATCAAGGTTTGTTAAGTGTCGCCAATATGAGTGGTCGCCCAAAAATGGACTTTCCCATAATGCACAGACAGAGACATGACTAATGACTATGTATCACACTTCATAGACCTCTGCTAGCCAACTTATATAATACACAAGATGAGCTGTTACGACCAAGACCCACTGTATCTCTGTCCGTAACACACACGACAGCACATCTGTTATGGCTGACGTATCCATCACATGACCTGTTTCCTAGCAACAAGGTCCATCAATCCACTGCAATGGATGCCGAACATGTGCAGCCACTGGACATTCCACCATACCTTTTGTTGAAATTCCGGCTCCAAAACGTTCTTCTTTGCAACAAAAACATAACAAAAGGAACTACAAGTGGGCAAGACTGATTTAACAGATGTCACCTGTGTGTTGCCACGCACACATGTAAACATTTCTGGTGGGCAGAACTTGACGGAGATGATGTGTATACTTATGGTTGCACAAGAGGCAAACAGTAACATACTGGATGTGTCAAATACGACACCAAATATGTGTGTGCTATGTATGGTACATCTACAGACGGAGCCCCTATGTCCATTCAAGGTGTCTCTGTGTGTGTCTTCACTGTTGTATCGGTCACATCCAAACTGTCCGTCCCGTTCGCCGGCTCATGCTTCTCAGTAATAACATCTGTACCATCTGTACTGCATTTCAAACTCATCACCTTTTCTTTGTCAGTTTTATCCAATGTGTCCATCACATTTGTCATGTCAGGTCTGTCGGATGTGTCTGTCACTGCTGCAGTTCTGTCTGACTCAACAGTCACTGTGTCAGTTTCATCCGACACGTCCGTCACCATCACCATGTCAGTTCTGTTCGTGTCTGTCGTCGCTGCATCGGGTTTATCTGACATGTTCATGACAGTTTTCACCCCTGTACTCTCTGACGTGTCCGCCCTTCTGTCACTGGTCTCGCTTGACCGGTCATGGTCATCTCTCCATCCAGTACCTGATCCAGTACGCTATTTTCCGAGTCAGATTCCGTCATACTGGAAAGGTCGAAATCGTCACCGTCAAACGATGTCACCGTCTTCAACATCGCCGCAAACTTCTTCTGCTCTTGCTGCTCCCACTCCTCTGATTGGCTGATGCTTCGCTGCGATGTCAGTGCAGTTCGGTACAGGGTCGAGTCCGTCTGCGTTACCGTCTCATAGGTGTCGCCACTATCGTCCATATTCTTCTTCGGTGTGCTTGTCGTGAGAGCGTGGTTCAGTGGCGGGTGTGTGTTGGACATGTCCAGGATGCTTGGCTGTCGGATTTACTGTCATCATGACGGCGGTTTACGTGTGTCACCAGCTGCCTTGTTGCTCTTGTGGACTTCAGCGATGGCGTTCTCACGGGGGGGTTTTGATGACGAACCATCATCGCCACGGGAGGGCTCATTATTTGAACTTGCTGCCAACTCCTGCTCAAGGCTCAAAGTGTTATCGGTTTTACGCGGTGAGTTGTTGTGTCTATTTCCAGCCAGCACGCTCAGTTCAGCTTCAAGGGAGAGTTCATTAACTGGAGACTGGATGCTTACAGTTCTGTCATCTATGGATATGTCCGAGTCAGACTGCAGACTTCCAACCTGAGTGAGCAGTGAAGCATCGAGTCGTGTAAACTCCGAATCTAACCTGTCTTGCTAGTGCCTGCTGTGCCACTAGGTGGCACTGCTGTCAGTGGGGGTGTATTGCGCGTCACGGTCCCGCCTACGTTCGTTACTTGAGGTGGTCGCCGTGGCAACAGCTGGTTCCACTTGCGGTCGAACGCCGCAGAGTTTGTGTTGATCTTGTTTGACATGAGATGTAGCAACATGATGCGTAGTTGCCGTAGCGACGGTCGCTGCTGTGGCTGGTCGCACCAACACAGCTGCATCAGTTCGTACCTGAAACACGCAAGTCGCACTAAGTCGTGGAAGTACATCAAATCAGATTCATGAGGTACATAAAGTCAAATTCATTAATTTCTGACAGTGCTAACACAAAGGGAAATCTCCACAGTGGCTGGAAATTGTTTCACACGCATGCAAAAGTGCATTGTTACTGTTTTCACTTTACTGTCCTAGCAGTAAAAAATGACATTACATTTGACATTACATTATTGGCCGACCAAAGACTGGTGGCGGGTCACACGTGTAATTTTTATTCTGATGTATCCAAAAACCAACATAATGGCTATTTGTGTTAAATGACTTTCCATGATTTACCTTTGCCTGTATGCTGACAAAACAGTAGCTGCCTCACTGATACTTACAATCTGTCAATGTTAGATATTGGCAAGTCTGGTTTTGTTGGTCTGACACTGCACTCTTTCACCACCAGGCGCAGCACAAGTTCATTGCTGAGATCGCTGTACGGCACTGCCCCAAACTGCATCACCTCCCAAAGGACAATGCCATAAGACCTGTCAAGTAAACAGCATGTGACGACATGTATGTGTATGCATGTATTCCAGTGCACTAGTGCGTGTATGCATGTATTCCAGTGCACCAGTGCGTGTATGCATATATTCCAGTGCACTAGTGCATGTATGCATGTATTCCAGTGCATTAGTGCATGTATGCATGTATTCCAGTGCACCAGTGCGTGTATGCATGTATTCCAGTGCACTAGTGCGTGTATGCATGTATTCCAGTGCATTAGTGCGTGTATGCATGTATTCCAGTGCACCAGTGCGTGTATGCATGTATTCCAGTGCACTAGTGAGTGTATGCATGTATTCCAGTGCACCAGTGCGTGTATGCATGTATTCCAGTGCACCAGTGCGTGTATGCATGTATTCCAGTGCACTAGTGCATGCATGCATGTATTCCAGTGCATTAGTGCGTGTATGCATGTATTCCAGTGCACCAGTGCGTGTATGCATGTATTCCAGTGCACTAGTGCGTGGATGCATGTATTCCAGTGCACCAGTGCGTGTATGCATGTATTCCAGTGCACCAGTGCATGTATGCATGCATTCCAGTGCACTATTGCATGTATTCCAGTGCACCAGGCATGAGTGGCGAATGGCTAGGGAGTGAGGCCACTATTTCTTCAGCACAAAATATATCAGAAACTCGGATGGCAAACATTTATTGTGGACTGGTTTAATCAGTTCAATGCTTTATAAACAGCCTTTTTGTGATGTTGGCACAAATTATAAGAAACTAATCCATCTGTTTTACTTCAACATTTTCCAGTTACTGGACAATTTGTGGGATTCTGGACAGATCAGGGACTTCACCAAAACACAAATATTAGTTGTCAGGTGAAGGAACCAAGATTTAATTTAATGGCAATTTTTAAGATAAAATCACCAACAGGTGGTTCTATCTGACAAAAGGCACATTTACCATAACTTGTTTTCAATTTGTGCAATATAACGATTAGCATAAACGCCGATCAACTGGGTGACACTGACAGACAAGCCACTGAAAATTTGGCATCCGAGATGCGGACAATCCGGGACAAAAACATTGACATACATACTACATAGCTCAATC